>JASCZW010011235.1:0-32843 GCA_034211315.2 Aedes japonicus | reverse complement strand
CGGCTGCTGGGGAGTGATGACGTCGACGTTCGATACCGACGAAAGGTGGCGGAGGCCATCGCTCGACGGAAGTCCTTCTTCACTCGCTACTGCCAGTGTCTGGGTCGGAGGTCGAACAGCGGGAGGTGCGCAGGCGCAATTGAACGAGAGCGCGAAAGCGGAGGCGGAGGCGAGGTCTGGCCACCAGTCATCAGCACCATCCATCCGCCTGACTCTGCAAGTGAGAAGAGTCGCAACATGGCTTCGTCCAATCACTGTGGCATATTCGGCTTGGTTCCAGCGAAAATCAATTCGATCAGTAGCATCGCGAAAATTATCCAGGACCTTACGACAGCTAGATTAAGGTTTGTTATGTCAAAGTAAGTCTTTTATATTTTATCAGTTTTATTTCAGTGCTTTAACATATTCCACCAAAATCTCCAGAATGAATTATTAAGAGACGGAATGAACGGGTAAAGGCGTTTGAAAAAATGCTATCCATTCGCCGCGCACATCAGTAATAATGTTGAGTTTTTGGATTTTACTCCTTTCGTCCCAGTGCCATGTGGCGTGTCCTCTTCCTCTGGCATGTCCTACATGGCTTGACCCTTCTCCCAATTTCAACAACTTCTATTAAATCTTCAAACTGCAGTATTTTAACGTAACTATCTTTTTTTCATAACTTTCTCTAGTGAGTTGTCCATTATGCAAGCGTCAGTATGATAGTATATTATTTAATAAAAAGTTTTTGGTTACTAACACATACATTAATTGTTATGTTATATATTCTCCGTGCGAGGAGTAACGATTATGATGTAGAAGGAGATGTTCGCTCATCACCATGAGGCACCGAGAGTGAACAACAATGTTTTTGGCTAGAATTAAAGATATGAAGAGAAAGTTTTGATAGTCCGTGCTTCGACCTACCCCGCAGTGGGATGTTAGGCAAAAATGTCGTTGGTTCTGAGTACCACTGTACACATGCCCTTTTCGCTCAATTTTCATAAAACATCTGTTAAATTTCCAAGCCTGCCGCACACTAGCGGAACTATCAAAACTTTCTCTTCATCTTTAATTCTAATCCGTGTTATTACGTTCACTTGCATTACAGATGAGCCGCACTGCAGGCCCATCAACTAGTGATTGTCGTCGGCGCGAACAACAAACCTGCGAGAGATTCCTCATGTGCGCATCGCAAACACACATCGCTAGAATAACTACAGTTGCTGAAGAACGACGTCTTCCAATCACGACATAGTTCGTTGAGCGGCGGACATATCCGCGTTTCATCTACCCTTGCTGTGATGCCAGGCAAATGTTGGTCTTCGAGCACAGATTACGTCTCACCACTTCATAAAACATCTGTTGAATTTGCTCACTCCAGCGGAATTATCAAAATATGAATTTACAAAAACATTGTTGTTCACTTCATGTAGTGATTATTTAAATATCTCATTACACTAACATACTTTGAGCCAGCAAAGGCCTTCATATCATATCTCATCATTGTTTATCTATTTTCGATATCTCCATACCGAAAAGCCTGAAAATAAGTCAATCTTGACTATTAATAGTAGATTGTCAAACATGATACATGGACTCTCATTGTAGGCTGAGAAGGTTTTAGCTCCGCTAGCTTCCATTCTATCCTTATTTTGACGCAGGACTACGTCTCATTTAGCACTGCAAAATTTAAAAACTCAATTGCGACTTAATTGTCACGAAAGCGGTCAGGTTTTAAGGTTAATATTCAGGTTGCTCTTCAAACACCCAGTGATTAGTTGTCACCGGCTAGATCATGATGGATCGTTCCAGATGGATGACAATTGCCCACTTACCGCGTATCTCGAGTCACCCGATGACATCGTTCGGCACTGATGAGCATCGATAGCGATCTCCCAGTTTCGGTTAACATGTGCCACTGATTGATCAGGGGTGAGACCCACCATTGATTAGACCCACTAAATATTAATTGCGAGCGTTACACGCTAAAAGTCACGTAATCGAGCGACTAAATTATTACACCAGAATAGACGAGATTACATGCACGACAAGATTGCCTTCAGATTGTGCAAAAGCCGTTCCGAAGCTGACTAAAAATTTTGTATCCAAATCAGTCTATCTATCGTTGATCCCAGCAATGGCTCTAGCGACGCTGACTCCGTGAAAGACCGCAGATCATCACCCGGATGATAACATTACGAATCCAACGAAGCCAGTTGCCATACATTAACATCCATATAAGATTAACGACTTCACAGAGAGCTGAACTTCAGCCGACGAATTGTTGACTTGAGAGACAAATGCTCAAAACATGAAGGTTTCATCATCTTTATCTCACAAACAATTGATACTTGTCGAGGCACCATTCATGATGGTTTTCAACTATACCTGACTATTATTTCACGTGTTGGAAGTCAAAGACATTCTCATCCAGAAACCTGGGATCCTTTTATGTCTCCCATGAGCTATAGAATAGTCATTCTCAGACTTGCTGAGAAAGGATCTATCAAGGATTACATTTGTCGGTCGAGCTGAGTCAGTAACACTCAGACGGAATAGTATACTGAAAGGCCCAGTAATGGCATTTTCGACACGTGAGAAGGCCTTGATATTGCAGGCCAGAACAACTAAAGACAGACGAAGATAATTAAAACTAGTCAGACAGGATTTCAGGCTTGCTGCAAGTGGCGTTTCGATTTACTGTAGATGGAAACATAGGGAAAGTATATTAGGCCATTTGCTCAATTATTCATCTTCGACATTGCCTCGTCATCTGTCGTTACGTTGATAGTATGGTAAGAGCGCTTACAGCGAACCAGGAAGGAAGGAATGTTCTGTCTGAATATCATCGAATGGAAGATCTGTAGACAACGCGGCGAAGATAGGTCATCCTTCCCACACTCAAATCTCCCAGACTTGTCCCGCCTGAGGATCAGAAGAAGATGCAACAACAACAGCGTTACGTTACAATGTTTATTTTCAGGGAAGAATATAAATCTGTCATTGTAATCGTAATCGTTCTTGAAGCTGCATTGTTGATCAATGAAGGTTCAGACACCTGAAAACGCTTGTTAGAATAAGAATTACGTTTGTATCACGAACACAATCTGCGCAAAATAATACCAGTTTACGTACCACTTCCGCGATACAATATCTTATTCACGTCGTCGATAGTTGACGATCGCTTCAGTCAGTCTCATCGGTAGGTTAATGCCGTTCGACATCATCAGATCATCCGGTTTCAACGTTTTAGTTGTGCAGTTCATCAAATTTTAATCGAAGTGGCCGAACTCGAAAAAATAATTAAACACAAACACTTAACACTAAAACATCACATAAGCTGAAGAGTCCCAATGGGCTAAAACATCTCAATCTGCCAAATTGTTATAAGACAAAAGAATGGATAAATAAAAACAATTTTAGCAGCGGTAAAGCCTCATCCGCCCGGCATTGGCCAGCCAGATACCAGCCTGGTAATTGCGCCAGTTGCGCTGGTGACAGGCAGTACTTGAGGTGCTTCGTCAGGTGTATTAGCCACATTAAGGGTATCGGCACGGTGAATTGCACAGTTGGTGCTGGTCACGAGCGAAATAGCGTGATCTAGCTGGCAGTCATCTTCGGTGTAGCGCTGATCGTATGAACGGCGTAAGCCAGCCACTCATAATCATCGGTACGTGTTTATCTCATGCATATCCAGCACATTAGCATGGTCAGTTACACTGCTGAAACATGATGCTAGATTGCTGGCTAATAAATTGTCTCATATCATTAGCAAAGATGTAGATTACGGCCACATCTGTGCTAGGTCACTTCTTCCCAGCTAAAGAGATGGTTTGATTGAATATATCTTTACACATTCCAAGTTCTGTCAATTGAAAGCCAATAGAGTCTGGTGCTTCAATTTAAATTTTGTATTACTAAAGGATTGAACTTAAATATCTCTATATATCCATTTGTTTATTGGGCATGTTACGCCGACTGTTTTAAGGATCATTCATCAATTCTTACCATTTCTCTGTATTATATTGATGACGAAACATACGTACTGATTTTGTTCTTACATACGTGGAAGGACCATTGTTAATGAGCATTCTGACAAGAAGATGTCCAGTTCTCCTGAAGTATTGATTTGGCAGGGGTTGAGATTAAAATCCAAAGTTCTCGCTATCATCAAAAATGAGTCTTCGAGAAAGAATGTTGCGTATGATTATTACCGTTTATCGTATTACGATTCTCTCAGCTCATCTGCGTGTACTGTCCTGAAAAGGGTACAAGAGATTATCATTCCACAGAAAATTAAGACCGATACATATGACTATAATATTACTGATCACCTTGGGTGATATAACCAGAAAGTGATTTGTGACGACTTTCCAGCTGACTACATAATTCAGAGCCACATACTGGTCTCACAGTTTCCGCGCGGCCCATCCAGGACCAATGACAAGCTTATGTCAGTTCCTGTCACACTGGATTGATAGGATCGAAACACGAACGAGACCTATATGATATCTCTTCACCACCCACATCGATGGTACAATGAGCATAGAGAAACGAAGAAATCTCTGCGTTATACTGCAAATGAAGTTCAACTTTGGGAGATAGACGGAAGCCGTCAGCCAGATAAACTTTCGACAACGAGTATTTGCACTGGAGTCCCGTCAGCATGTATGGTCAGCATAACTAATACTTACGTCAGCTAGTTTGAATTCACTGTACCTCTGTGCACTCATCACGATCAAGAAGGTAACAACTTGATTACATCTCATCAGGCACATGTATGTTTTCTTCAATAATGGCAAACATGCGTGCTACTAGACATGCCATTTGATTTCAACGCTCTGCCGTTACATTGGGCTGCTTCGAAAGGCGCTGAGAAATATCAATTTCTAACATTTTATTGGGAGAGTGAACAAGGCCTGATTGCTTCACGCAAATGATAACGCCTAGCCTTAATCAATGTCTGAGTGTTCTATCTAGGTTTGTATCAGCGATACCTAGAAAAGATATTCCGCCCATGATACGGTATCTGATGATCAGGCTTTCCCATCAAAATTTCATTACACGGAGGAAGGAAAAGGAAACAAATAAACAAATATAAATATGCGGAACAGTCAACTAATAAAACTGATTACACCAGCAGAGAAGTACTGGGCTCTAGTTATGAAACTGATTTGTGATGAAGAAAAGCAAATGGCAACCGATGAAACGGCCATCTTTACTTCAACTGCTTCCACCAAATGCATTTGGGCATTGCACATTTGGAAGGAGGCCACCTGAGTTTTCCAATTCCGTTATTCCGTTATAAGAGTGATTACGACACTTCTGACAGTCATAAATAATGTTTAATGTTAATTTGAATATCCGGTTCTGTCACGAATGGATAATTGCATACCGTACAAAATGCTCGTCAAACCAAGAATTTCGGTACTGAGACGATGAAGCTTCGTTTATAAATGAATTGTCTCGCAATTTCTTCCGACTCTTCAATAACTTATGGGATGCATACAATGCAGCACTAAAATAACTAAAGCTCTCAAACATCTAACTTACAGGTAAAAAACAAAGCCAGCAGCGGTGTGTTGCAACGAGGATTATATTCTTAATCTTGATTAAGTATTAATGTTGCCTAATGCCTAATAGTGTTGAATTGCGGGTGTGATTTGAGAGAGCATAGTTGGCAGGGGATAACGGTGAAGTTGGAGGAGGCGATTCCTCTCATCTCCTCGTAGTTTTGTCGATGGCCTGCATTGGCGTACCATGTATGTCGCAGCATTTATTGAAACTTACAGCAGCAGATCATCGCCGCCTGAAATGGCACGTTGATGGGCTCGAGCCGAGATATAACGTGGTCCTGCATAAGTACAACGAAGATACGCCCACTGACTGGCGTTCTCGTTGCGCGGATGACTGAAATGGCCCACCGGCCATATCGCGAGATAATCTGGTAAATCCAGCGAGCGGACCATCTGTTGTCGGTCGCCTGGCCGACTCGGTGAATCCTGATGATACTTTGGGATTTATATAAATGTTATTCAGGATGTCCTGACAGATTCCAGCAGCCGTTTCTCTCGAAAAGGGCAGATATCTGAGCGTCTAGCCTGATGTTATAGGCCATCATTGTTCAACACAAACTTCAGCGCCACAGGCACGGAAGCCCATCGAGACATAATAGGCATCACAGAATTTCAATCAGCACGTTTGTCTTCATCATTTACGTAAATATATCATTGCCAGATTCGAGAGAGATCAACACTCGTAATCATTACACCGACTTTACACTAACTGCACCACATCGATGACTTGCGGTAGCTGCCTGAAGAAAAATTGCTAAACGCCTTTCCTGTCCATCTGTTCACTGTAGCATATACATTAACACTTGGTTACAAAAACCACCAAATATATCTGAAAATTAAAAATCTGCTTCCAAGTACGAAACTTATCTTTGAATATCCTTCTAATGCTGTCAAGCATTTATGAATTTATCCACATAGAACTACATCACGTACATGATACACTGCTCATCTTTACATCACACATTTGCTGGCACTTTAAAATGAATAAACTGCACGGATTTTACAGTCACATTAAATGATGCACTGAATTGCCTGTCATCGGTCCATTCATCAATAAAGATATCATATGCTCAAAACCTTCACTGATTTCCAAACAAATAGCACATAACTTGAGGTCAGCTCATACGATTACAGCTTACAAAAATGTCTACTTTAACACTGAAGCTGTTCGAAATACTGAGAAACTTTTATAAATTCTTGAATAGTTTTGTGTCAAACAAAACATGGCCAATTTTCATATGGACTGTTCAGAATCATTTCACTTTGCTGATTCATATCAATGTCTGTAAAATTGCACTTTATCGCAATATCTGTATGTCTGTAATTGCTGAGTTCGTCAGTTCCGTATAAATATTTGTTTCATACCTGGCACTTAATCATGGGTCTGTCGTTTGCCAGCAGATGGATCGCGTGATGTCATCCGAACTGTACATCTCGAGTCTTCTCTACGGAGTGGGTAGCAGATATTGATTTGTCGCGCCTGTTACTTAACACAGATTATAAATATTATTATGTATTGCGCGATTCAAGGAGGTTCGTCCAATTTTTGTTCATCGATACTGATTCTTTTGCACGCGTTTTGAATATGGCTAAAGGCGAGCCGAAGGCAGTCTTAAGGTTTTCATGTCAGTACTGGCGTGATAAGATTACTGATGTATTCACATACGAGTTCAGATCGAGGTTTGAAATGTCGACAACAGCCCAGCTAAAATGACTTCCTGATACGAATGACGGGCACAGGAAACTCAGCGGCAGGAGATATATCTTTGACGCTAGTCTGACGAAGGTCAGCCATGGATCAATGGAATCTCTGTTACCTGGATCTTAGTCCAACTGAGGTTGTCGTCATTTCAAATAAAATGCAGATTTATAAAATAAATATGAAGGCCAATCTATTTCAATATCACAAGAAAGGCCCTTCGTTGTAGCCTAAATTCCTTCAAACTTACATTGAAATATATCTTCCGTCTAAATTCAGTTGGATTCAGACCAGTCAGCCATATACTTAGCTTCATGTGCAGCTGATAATGTCTGCAGCAATATTCTCGATTGCTGCATTTTCGCTCGATACCATGTCAAAATAGGCACTGAAGCTGCATACACGACGTTCTTCAAGGAAGATCTGCCGTAGTGTTCTGTCAGTTGCCGAAATAACTATTCGATAGGAGCGTTCTATCTATTAACAAAAATGCAGCATGACATATTTAATATAATTTTCATATAGGCCATACAGTAGCACTGACTTGTTACATACGACTGTTAATTATATTCACTGTTATCTTGTTCTGTCTTGTCTTAATTTAATACTTACCAAGCCTTCTGAATGCACTTCAAGAAGGATATTTTCATGATGACTGTAGTATAGATCAGATAATTTAGGCTCGTTGTCATCATACCGCTTCATTTCCTGTGAGCTGAGTTTCTCTCTATCAAATGTTATCATTATTTGTATCACACGTATCTCGCTGACATTCAAATGCTCCACTTATCTGAATTTCAGCATTTCAACGATTCTAGTTAAATTACAAATTTCATCTTCCTCTGAGCGTATCAATCAGGCAATATAAACAGACGTTAGCATCACGAAGTGTTTGCAAGATATGAATAAAATTGAATACTAATACAATTGGGCATCTGTTTGATACGTACACCATACCTTTTCTGTTCATCCCAGTTTATCGATCAAAGTACCTAAAAGAAGAATTCGTTACACTCACCATTAAACGAACTGTCCGAATCATAGATCAGTACCATTAGTCAAAGATTCCATTTACGTTACGTTTATCTGGACGCGGATTGACTCGACTGCTGCATAGCCGCAGATCCAATATTACATTTGTTTACGTCAGCCTGAGTTTCCAGGCATCGTTTTCGTAGAATACTATCTTTAATCGCGGCCTGACTGTGATCACATTTCACTCTCTGGAATCTCGCAACACACATCTGCAGAGCGTATACGACGGAAGACAAGACGTTGCCTGTTCGTTTGTAGAGCAGTGCCTCTCTGAATACTTCGAGATGGCGTAGCCGTACAAGTTCTTTGAATGACTACGGCTAACAACGAACACCACGAAAATCGATATCTGTCAATTTGCGGTTCTCCGCACGATTGAAGGCAGTGCGCAGGAAAGGCAAGAAGGATACCGCGAGAATGCGTGACGATAGCGGGGAACTTCATTATTATAATACGACACTTTCTTGGCCTCGTTGTGCCTTCGATTTTTTTATCAGAATGATCTATTGCGTAAAACGCCCGTCATTTCGGTTTGCCGCACAATAAAATTGGAAAGCTCAAATAGATCCACAATAATGATGACAGAAATAATGATTTCAAATAATGTTGTCTTTGATGGATTAAATGTGACCATTTTCATATCAGGTTTTACCTGTGCTTATTTGTCATGCAAAATAAGCACGGGTAAGACTTGATAATTTATTGCCAGAAAAGTAAAGTGCGATTTGAAGATCCATCCTAAAGACAACATTATTTGGAAATCGATTGTTTCTATCATCATTATATTATTGAAAAAGGATCCAGCGTATTTGAACTTTCCAATTTTATTGTGCAGCAAACCAGAAATGACGGAGAAGACTTACGCAATAGGTCGTTCTTGGTCGCAAAAGAGAAATCGAAAAAGAAGCTAAGGGCTTCTTTCTTCGAAGGCCAAAAAGAGGTATTGGTGTATTGTAATAATGAAGTTCCCCATATCGGTCACATTCATTTCCAACTCATGCATCAGACTCTTGCGTGTTTTCCCTACTTCACACTACCACCTTCAATCGTGCAGAGAGTGTCTGCAGTTGACGGATAGATGCTTATCAATAAAATTTTTCGTGGTGGTTCGTTGGTTTAGCCGTAGTCGTCATCGTCGTCGTTCAAGAACCCGAACACAACACGACCAGCTCGCCGTAACTCACCTACACGCCCATATTCCTCATCCTCGAAGAAAATGTTGCTCAAGGAACAAACTGAGGAGAATTTTCTCCTGCAAACAAACAAAACAGCATCTTGCTATCTTCCGTCAATATACACTCTGCAAGATATTAGTGTTACCGAGATTCAAAAGTGAAGGCTATATTGTCCTAATCAAGAGACGACTACGATAAAATAAATATTCTACAACGAAACAATACGCAAACTTCAAAGCTGACAGCAACACAAATAATAATAATAGATCTGCAGCTATGCACAGCAACTCTGGTCGAGTCAGAGCGCATTCAAAGATAAACGTGCTATGCGTAGGTATTAGATGCAGCTATGAGAGAAATCTGCAGCGCCGATGTTGCCGGTACTCAGTTGCATTCATTTTCATTCAGTTGTTGGGGTTCGTTTAATGGTGGTGCTTTCCACGAACAGGTTGCAATTTCTTTTAAATTACTTGTCGATAAACTGGGATGGAACAGAAAAACAATTTTATACGACCAATCAAACAGGTCTTATTGTATTGTATTCAATTTTGAACATTCCTCCTCTTGTAAACACTTCATGTTGTATGCTAACGTCACTGTTTATGTACTGATTACGATTACCTTCGAAGAGGTGGGATTTTACCAATTTAACTAGAATGGTTGAAATGCTAGAAATTCAGATAAGGTGAACATTTGAGATGTCAACGAAATGCACGTTATTGTAATAACATTTGTCGCCACTCAGGAAAAGCTCAACTCACAAAGTAAACGGCATATTGTTAACGAAGCGGTTCGATTGAGGAAGTTATCTGGTCCTTCCTCTGGTCATCACAAAAAAACTATCCCTCTCTAAGTGCATTTAGAAAACTAGTTGAGGGCAGGTTATTAAAGAAGTGTAAAAAGACAAACAGAACAAGATAACAGTGCGAAACCCTTAATTAGCAGTCATTATGCCCAACAAGTCAATTTGCTACAGCGACTGTACGTAGCCACGTATGCCAAGAAAATTATATTAAATATGTCATGCTTTGCATTTTTATTACTGTTAATAGATAGAGCCTTCCTATCGAATAAAGACATTTTCAGCGAAAGTATGCTCCATATTTGACAGAACACTACAGCAGATGCTTCCGCTTGAAGAACAAATCGTGTATACGTGCTTCGGATTGCTATATTTTGACATGACATCAACGAAAATGCAACAATCGAAGAATGTTGCTGCAGACATTGAGATCAAGCTTTGCATAAACTAAAAATGTATATAAGCTGACACTGGTCCGGAATGCTAATTTAGACGGAAAAGATATGTTTCCAGCCAAAGTTTGAAATTTAAGAGCAATATTGCCTGCCACAATGTTGTTCTAACAGTAAGACCTTTCTTGTGATATTAAGAAATAGATTGGCCTTCCTTATTTATTTTATAAATCTACCATTTTTATTTGTAGAAATGACGACGCGATGTCTAACCTTATCAATCAGACTAAGACCGGGGTAGCCTCTGCTGTACACAGAAGTTGTCTCCATTCTATTCGATCCATGGCTGACCTTCGCCGAGACTTGTAGTCTGCAAGGGTCCCGCATATCTCCTTCTACTCGATCGATTAGCCTTGCTTGATGTTTCCTTTCTTTTTCTTATGCCCGTCGGTTCGTTATCAAGAATCATTTTAACTGGGCTGTTGTCCGACATTTCAAAGCCGTCGATCTGAACTCGTGGTCGAAGGCTAATATTTTGTATCAGTGAGCCTCTTATCACGTATTTTTGACGCCATGAAAAACATACTTAAGTTTACTTGCTTCAGCCATTAGTCTGTTGAACGCTTTAGCCATGGTCCAAAAGCTGCGTGCAAGAAATCAGTGTCGTCGATGAAGACAAAAAGTTGGACAGACTCTGTTGAAGATCGTGCCACTCCCTGTCTATCCCCGCTCTTCGAATCACACCTCCAATGCAATGTTAAATAACAAACGCGACCATCCATCACCTTTGCCGTAACCCACTCCGAGATTCCAAGAAACTCGAAAGTGTCCCTGAGATTCGGACGACACACATCACACGATCCATCGTTGCTTTGGCAAACAGTAGCGCGAGAACCTCATGATTAGGGATGCCAGATATACAGACATGTCTGTATTTATACAGACATTTGATCGTGCATACAGACTTCATACAGGTTACAGACATTATACAGATATTGTGATAACGTTACAGGTTTTTACAGACATTATTATGAATCATTAAGATAGAAATGATTCTGAAACATCTTATTTTCCATCATAAAGTTGGCATGTTTTGTTTTGTTGACCTAAAGCATTCAAAAATTATAAAAAAGTTTTCTAGAATAACTGTTCTAACTTCTCAGATATTAAAGGTCCTTGTTTTGATAGCTCTTGTAATAAACAAACTGACCTCTAGTTAAGTCATCATTTTGTTTATATTTGGAGAATCAGTGAAAAGGTTTTTGAGCTTCGCAATATCTTTTATTGATAGTGGACCGATGACTTCAGAGTTATTCAGTTACGTAGACAATATTGTTTGTAAAAATCCATTCACAGTTTATTCGTTTAAAAGTGCCAGCGCATTAAGTATTAGTATTCTTAAAGATGAACAGTTGTTGTCATATTTTATTATTCGTTGTAGTTCTATGTGGATCATTCATAAATACTTGACATTAAGAAGGGCCTAATTCAAAAATAAGTTTCAGTACTTGGAAGCTTTAAAAGATTTTTTTAATTTTTTTTAAAGACTCTCAGCCCTGAGTTGGTTTGTCTCTTTTTCAAAGCGTTGAAATTTTATGTATGTACTACAGTGAATTTAAGATAGCGGAACTAGGAAAAAACTTGTTTGCTTTAATTTTTTTCTTTCAAACATAAATAAAAACTTACCACAAGTCTCGAGTAATTCATGATTGGGGCTTAAAAGTCAATTGTAAATAATGATTACAAGTATTGATCTCTCTCGAATCACAATAGCCCTACGATATACAACTACATAAAATGATAAAACAAACATGTACATAACGGATCCTGATTGAAATTCGCAACAGTGTTTTGAGATTCATGAAAATGCCCCAACCCCATGTCTCGATGGAGGACCATCGTGCACAGCACTGTATGAGACGCTGGCACGAGACAATGATAAGCCACTACTAACATCGAGAACAGACGCTCAGATATACTGCCCTTTTCGAAGAAAGCAGCCCGAAATAGCTCACTGGAATCGTATGGGAGGGACGCCTGGACCAACGACTACACCCAGAACCGCAAGCTCTTCATCCGAAAATCAAACACTCCGTTCACCGAGGTAAGGATCAACCGAACGACCGACAACAGGTGGACTTCTCCCGCCTTCGCTCTGGACACACCAGGGTATCTCACAATATGGCCGGAAACGGGCCATTCCGAATAAACTGTTCCACCTGCAACGAACACCAATCGGTGGAGCACGTTATATGCCGTTGTACCCAGTACCAAGGACCCCGGGAATTTTATGGCATCTCAAGCTCCTCGAAAGATGCCCTCAGCGACGACCCCACTAGAGAGGCAGCATTGGTCTGCTGTCATCTTTACGACACTACATATAGTACACTTAATACTTAACATCGACCAAAACTACGAGGAGAGGTGAAGAGTCCGCCGGTGATGGACCCCTCAAAGATGCTTGTCACCGGTGCCCCCCCCCCACCCTTCTCTCTCTCAAATCACACCCACGAACTATCAACCTATTCGACCCACTGGCTCCAAACGGTAAACGGTATTATTACTTATTAGCTCAAGATTAAGAAATATAATCACCTCATTTATAAAGGTTGTCCACTTTGCAACACAACCCATTTGCTATAACTTTTGTTTACCTGTAGGATTAAATGTTTGAAACTTTGGGTAATTTTAGTGCTGCATTGTATGCATCCCATAAGTTCATTGAAAAGTCAGAAAAAGTACGAACAAGTTCGATGTCCCCAGAGCACCAGCGGAAGCTTGTAAATCTCTCGAAATTTTCCCAGAAATTCTTGGTTTTGGCAAACGATTTGTACGAGCAGGATGCGAAGTGCTCCATTCGTGTTACAAATTCAACTATGAATGGCCAAGTGTACGTGAGAGATTGCCTGCAAAAACATTGTCAACGAGAGCCCACCAATTTATGACTGTCAGAAGTGTCATGTCAATTTAAAAAATTTGGGCAGAAGGTAAAAAAAGGCAAAAAAATAAAAATGTAAATAAATGTGTAAATGCAAAAATGTGTACAGGAACACAACGTTACAAACGGTAAAACGTAAATGGGGAATGTAAATGAATGGTAAATGAACAACAAACAATAAAACAACAAATGCGAAATGTAACAAATGTAATGAACAAACAAAAATGAACAACAATGCAGTCGGTAATTGTAAATGTAGGGAATGTAATGTAAATGTAAAATAAAAATGTGTAATAATGTAAAATGCGGGAATGTCAACAGCGGGCACAAATGAAGCGCGAACAAATGTAAATGTATGAACAAACGCGAACGTATGTAACGGGGAACAAAACGTAACGTAAACCGTAAAAAATGAAAATGCGCAGTCGGTAAATGTAAATGAAACGTACCAGGCAATGTAGGAAATGTAACGAATGTCCAAACAAAATGTAGGTTCGTTCAAAGCGTCGCCTGGAATGTGGTAGGTAAAGAAATTGTTCACAGAAAAAGCGTAAAATGCCGCAGGTAGCGGTAACGAACGAACCGGCAAAGAATGGTGGCAGAACGAACGAAAAAACCGTGTGGTAGGTGGTGCAGGTAAACGGTGTGTAGAAAACGTACGCAACGAAAACGCCACAACGAACCAGAACGGAACGGTAGGTGGTAGAAAACGTATGAAACGGTAGCGTGTCAGGAACAAAGGAAAATCAGAACGGTGTGTAGGTAACGAAGCAGAACGAACGGTAACGGTAACGGTAGAACGAAGGAACGAATGGTACGAACAACAACAATGGCACGCGCGCGCGCGCGCGCGTGGCACAAGGTTGGACCATACCCAAATGACACGGCCTTGAGAGAAAAGGACATTTGGAATTGGAGCGCAAGTTGAAGGTAAAGATGGCAAGACTTAGCTAAATCATCGGTACCATTTGCTTTCTTCTTAGTTTCGAAGAGTTTCCGCGTAGCTAGAGCCCAGTACTTCTCTACTGGGCGACAGTTTTGTGGATTGACTGTTTTTGGCACGTATTTTACCTCTGATTTGTTTATCTGTTTATTTGTTTCACTTTTTTCATCTGACTGCAGTCTTAATGAAGTTTTGATGGGGAAAAGCCTGAATGATTCGGCCGCATGCAGATACCGTATCATGAGGCGAACAAATTCCATATCTTTTCTAAATTATCAACTACAATTACAAACCTAAATAGAACACATAATATGAACATTGATTAAAACTAAACATTTATCATTTGCGTAAGCAGTAAGTAAAACCATGAATTCACTCTCCCCATAAAGATGTTAGGAAACATTAATTTCTTCTCAGCGCCTTTCCGAAAGCTTACGCTTGAATGTAGCAGCAGAAGCGTTGAAATCAAATAACATGTCCCTAGTAGCACACATGTTGCCATTACATTGAGAAAACATACATGTGCCTTTGTTAGTCATAATCAAGTTGTTGCAACTAATTATGATCGTGGTGTGCTACTTGGGGTACGATTGGTTCAAGCTAGCTGACATGAAGCGTATTGGATCATGCTGACCATACATAGCACGACGGGACTCCAGGTGCAAAAATTCTCGTTGTCGAAGGATTCGTTCTGGTGCGTACATGTTTAGCTGTGCGAGAATTTCCGACGAATCTGTATCTCCTAAAAGGACTTCAGTTACAAATACTGCTTGCACAGAATTTCTTCGTTTCTCCAAAGTCTCTATGCTCAGTAGCCTACATCGATCTGCGTGTGGTGGTAGATTGAGAGGGTATTACCATGGCAGAGAAAGGAGGGCGTATCATATAAATTTTCGTTAAATTGTTTCGATCCTATCAATCCAATGTGACAAGAACTGGCACCAAAACACAGCATTGGATTCTAAGATAGACCGCACCAGAGCGCAGTAAAGAGACCGAAGGAATTCGTTTGCTAGTAGCTCTGCAGATTATGTCGTTGTAATGCAATCGGTAGGTCAGTGCTGGGTAAAGGATAAATCCTAAATCACATACTTTCTGGACACGCTTAAGAGGTTGATCAGTAATATTATAGTCATGTATTATCGGTCTTAATTTTCTGTGGAACGAAATGATGAATCTCTTGTACCTTATACCATTCCAGGACCAATTTTGCATAGTTACAGAGCTGGAGGAGAGTCGTGGCTTCTGATAAACGGTAGCAATCGCCTTTGCAGACATTCTTTCTCGAACTCATTTTTATTGATAGACGAAACTTTTAGATTTTCGACCACAACTACATATGGCCTGCCAAATCCAATACTTCGAGAATTTGGACATCTTCTTTGTCCGGAAATGCTCGGCAACGGCGTTCCTTCCGGTGTAAAAAGGCAAACTGCTTAAAGTCTTCGAGTACGTATGTTTCGTCGTCCATTATAATACAAGAAAATGTTTTAAAAAATTGATGAATAGGTCCTTAAAACGGTCGGCATTTGGCATGCTGCTCTTGGCATAAGCCAAATGGATTATATAGAGACTGTTTAAGTTTCCGAGTCGTGTTTGAAATTGTACAAAAGATTTAAGGTGAAACTTTTTTAGACTCTATTGGCTTTCAATTGACAAGAACTTGGAATGGTATGTAAGATATATTCCAATCCAAACCATCTCTTTAGCTGGGAAAATGTTTGACCGATCTTTTTTGGATCTGTTGGCCGTAATCACATCTTTACTAATATTATGAGACAATTTATTAGCCAGCAATACTAGCATCATATTTGCAACAGTTGTAACTGACCATGCTAATGTTGCTAGTTAATGCATATTCTAAACACATTACCGATGATTATGGTGGCTGGCTTACACCGTTCATACCAGTCAAGCGCTTTACCGAAAAATGACTGCCAACTAGATCACACTTATTTCGCTCGTGATTGCGCCAACGCGGCTGGTTACGAATTCACCGACTGCATAACCAATGGCTAACTAGCTACCTGACCAATGGTTGCTCACCAGAGCACCCTCCAGAATACTTGTCACCGCCAATTGCCAATTCAAAACTGGCGTATTGCCACTCTGAACAGCACCAAGCCTGCCGAGCGAATGAGGCTTTTACCACTACTAAAATTGTTTTTATTTATCCATTCTTTGTCTTATATACTAATTTAACAAATTAAGTGTTTTAGCCCATTGGGCTCTTCAGCTTTGTTTTATGTTTTGTGTGTTTTGGGTGTTAAGTGTGTTTTGTGTTTAATTATTTTTTTCAGTTCAGCCCTTGTTAAAATTTGATAACCTACCTAATCTACAACTAAAACTACAATTTGAAAATCCTAGGGGTGGGGAACCAGATTCCGGATGATCTGGTGATCCGATGTCAGGCAACGTGCCCTGCACCGATTAAAAGAGACTGACTGAAGCGATCGTCGAGCATTTTTATCTCGGCCAGACGGTGGACCTCAGATGTTCTTGTCCTCGGAGGGGTGTTCAGGATCATCCTGAGGAATTTATTTTGAACACGCTGAAGCTTCAGGTGATGTGTTTTTGCGCAACTCGCCCAGATTGGCATGCCGTATTCGATGACTGGAAGCATGATTTGCTTGTATACAGCAAGCTTGTTTTTCAGGGATAATTTAGACCTTCTGTTGATCAATGGGTACAGTAACTTCAACAGAACGTTACATTTTGTGACAGTTTTGTCAACCTGTTCCCTGAAAATAAGCTTGCTGTTTATTGTAACGAGAAAATAGACAGCTGATTTGGCCCATTCCACCGTTGTGTTGTTTATGCTTATTTTACAATCCTCAGGCGGAACAAGTCTGGGAGAATTTGAGTGTGGGAAGAGGATGACCTGGGTCTTCGCCGCGTTGATGCAGATCTTCCATTCGGTGAAGTATTCAGACAGAACATTCGGGCTTCGCTGCAGTTTCGCTGTAAGCGCTCTTATCACCCTACCATTGTGGACGACTGCGGTATCATCGGCGATCAACGACAGAGATCCATTTTCAGGGAGCGGGGGTATGTCCGAGGTGAATAGGTTGAACAGAAGTGGGCCTAGTATACTTCCCTGCGGAACACCAGCAGATATCTCCTGTGCATCGGAAACTGCACCTTGCAGCGAAACACGAAATGTCCTGTCTGACAAGTAATTTTTAATTATCTTCACCAGGACGATGGGAAGATTGTATCGTTTTAGTTTGTTCACCAAGCCACCATGCCACACGTTATCAAAGGCCTTCTCGATGTCGAGAAATGCCATTGCAGATGGTTTCGAAACATACTTGTTCCGTCTGAGGATGTTACTGACTCGAGTAAGTTGGTGAATTGTCGACCGACCACGTCGGAAGCCAAATTGTTCGTCGAGCAAGATGTTCAGCTCGTCGGCAGGTGAGAGAAGCCGACGGTAGATCGCTTTCTCAAACAGCTTGGATAGTCCTGAGAGAAGGCTGATGGGCCTATGGCTCATGGAACATAAAGGATCTTTCCCAGGTTTCTGGATGGGGATGACTTTGGCTGACTTCCAACACGTGGGGAAGTAGCCAAGTCGGAGGCAATGGTTGAAAACCATCGCCAGATGGTTATAGAACTGGGAGCTCAATTGTTTGAGGGTTTGAGGGCTCAAGATGTTATCGAAACCTTCATGTTTTTTGAGCATTTGATATAAGTCAACAATTCGTCAGCTGAGACCTCCAACTCCTCTGTGAAGTCGTTGGGGCTTATATGGATGTTAGTAGTAAGCGCGCTAACGGCAGCTTCGTTTGGACCGACGATGTTATGTCCGAGATTGTGGGAGCTGACGAAGTGTTGACTTATCTCTGCAGTCTTTTCTGCAGGAGTTATCAAGCGATCCTTAGAGCCATTGCTGTCTAATGGGATCAACGATGGAATGGGCCTTGGTTTAGTTTTTAAAATTTTGGTCAACTTCCAGAACGGCTTTGCACAATCTGGGAGAGAGCGGATCTTGTCGGCAAAATTGTTATTCTTAAGGTCCACCATTCTGGTCTTAATAATTTTAGTCACTCGATTACAGTGACTTTTTAGCGTTGGTAAACCGGTTCGCTGGTATTGCCTTCGAATGGCGTTGCGCAATTGTATCAGTTCTTTAGTGGGTCTATCAATGGGTACAGAGTTGCTCACCTGATCAATCAGTGGCACATGTTGCTCCCGGGACTGGGAGATCGCTTGCTCGATGCTCATCAGTTGCCGAACGATGTCATCAGTTGACTCGAGATGCACGTTGAAATCGACGGTGTCGTCGACATGTCGTCGGAACCTCTCCCATCTGGAACGATGATAGTTCCGTCTGGTGATCCGATGCCGGTTGACCGAGGATCCAACTTCGGCCATCACTGGATTGTTTGGAGAACCGACTGAGATATTAACGCTTAAAACCTGACCGCTTTTCGTGACAATTGAAGTCGCAATTGAAGTTTTTTAAATTTTACCCCAGTATAGAAAACAAAGACGTAGTCCTACGTCAAAATAAAGGATAGAATGAGCCTTGGGCAAAACATAAACTCTCTCCTTCCTACAATAAAAGAGGAGATCCATAACATTTTATTCCGCATCATATTTGACAATCTACTATTCAATAGTCAAAAGTTATTTTTCAGGCTTTTCGGTTTATGGAATATCGAAAAATAGATAAACTTGAAAGACTATTGAATTATGTTGTGTGAAACATCTTTTGCTGGCTCAAAAACATGTGTTAGTATGTAGAAGGAGATGTTCGCTCATCACCATGAGGCACCGAGAGTGAACAACAATGTTTTTGGCTAGAATTAAAGATATGAAGAGAAAGTTTTGATAGTTCCGCTAGTGTGCGGCAGGCTTGGAAATTTAACAGATGTTTTATGAAAATTGAGCGAAAAGGGCATGTGTACAGTGGTACTCGAACCAACGACATTTTTGCCTAACATCCCACTGCGGGGTAGGTCGAAGCACGGACTATGTCCGCCACTTCAACAGGCAAAAATGTCCGGTTGGAAGACGGTCATGTACCACTGTGGCTTGTATAGTTATTCTAGCGATCTATTGTGTGCACTCTGTTTACTGATGCGCACATGGGAGAGGAACTCTCTCCTTTTTTGGGTTTGTTTTGATTCGCACCGACTGACGATCACTAAAGTTTTTCTCGTCGTCTCCAACGTAGAGACCTCGGAGAGAAACACCGTGAAGCGGTGCGAGGAGATGTTCGCTCATCACCATGAGGCACCGAGAGTGAACAACAATGTTTTTAGTTAGAATTAAAGATATGAAGAGAAAGTTTTGATAGTTCCGCTAGTGTGCGGCAGGCTTGGAAATTTAACAGATGTTTTATGAAAATTGAGCGAAAAGGGCATGTGTACAGTGGTACTCGAACCAACGACATTTTTGCCTAACATCCCACTGCGGGGTAGGTCGAAGCACGGACTATCAAAACTTTCTCTTCATATCTTTAGATAGTTACGTTAAAATACTGCAGTTTGAAGATTTAATAGAAGTTGTTGAAATTGGGAAAAGGGTCAAGCCATATAGGACATGCCAGAGGAAGAGGACACGCCACCTTAACTGGGACGAAAAGGGTAAAATCCAAAAACTCAACATTATTACTGATGTGCGCGGCGAATGAATAGCACTTTTTTCAAACGCCTTTACCCGTTCATTCCGTCTCTTAATAATTCATTCTGGAGATTTTGGTAAATATTTAAAGCACTGAAATAAAAACATTAAAATATAAAAAAGACTTACTTTGAACATGGCACAGTCCGACCGAAAACTGTCCTAGCTCGGGCATTTGTCGTAAGATCTCCTCGGTCACCAGATGGACACCGCGGTGCTGCGGTCGAAGATTGATTTTCCGCTGGAACCAAGCCGAGCCAATCTGTATGCCACGGTGATTGGACGAAGCCATGTTGCGACTCTTCTCATACGAGTCAGGCGGATGTGGATGGTGCTGATGACTGGTGGCCGAACCTCCGCCTCCGCCTCCGCTTTCGCGCTCTCGTTCAATTGCGCCTGCCGTACCTCCCGCTGTTCGACCTCCGACAGACACTGACAGCAGTAGCGAGGAGGAAGAATCGTCAGTGACCGAAGAAGGAGGACTTCTCCGTCGAGCGTGGTAATCCGTTTTGCTGCTTCGCCGGCTAGCACTGGC
Source organism: Aedes japonicus (assembly GCA_034211315.2). Classification (NCBI taxonomy): domain Eukaryota; kingdom Metazoa; phylum Arthropoda; class Insecta; order Diptera; family Culicidae; genus Aedes; species Aedes japonicus. The sequence continues at coordinate 12,135 of JASCZW010011235.1, read as the reverse complement.
ACTCCCACCGCCTCCGCCACCTACGTTTCCGCTACTTTTCGTCGGTATCTGACTGCGGGAACGTCGACGTCCTCCTCCCCCTCCTCCTCCTCCCGCTTCAGCTCCTGTTTTTGATGTTGATGGTCCTGCTGATCCTACCCCTCCTGTTGCTGTCGGTGGAACCTTGCTGCTGTTGTTGGTCGACGTCGTGGCGAGATTTTTATTCCCAGGTTCACTCAAAATGCGATTACTTGATTCCAGCCGCCGCTGTGTTTATTTACTTTTTTATAATCACCAGTTTTCAACCTTTATTTATTTATCACGAATTTTTTGCTAGAACTTCAAGAAGGCAAATTTACACACTCGATTCTGGGGTTACACTTGATTTGCAAATACCTTCCTCTAACACAGATTTGCTTCCTCGACTTTCTTCTAACAGTTGTTGCAATAGGACACTTAATAATATTAACAAAAAGGTGCACTTCTCTCCTAAGAAATAACTCTAGCAAAAGATTCTAGGAAGCAAGGACAATTAAATTCAATCATGATCTTCAGGCGACTTGGCCTGCAAACATATTGCTTTTTTCGTGTTATGACAAAAAATTCTCTGATCCGCAATTTACACAAAAACTAACGTAACCCGAATTTTTGAAGGGATGAAGATTTTTCTATACTTCTGCACACAGCACTAACCGATAGAAAGGATCGAATACAAGGTTCACTGAAGGTATTATATTCACTGCCTGTATGTGTATGAGCCCTCTGATCAATCGAAGAAAACTCAAATTTTTCCTTCCTTCCCAACTCACTTAGCACTAAATTTTTACCAGGTTTTCCTTTTCCGTTCTGCTATTTTTTAGCTTCTTGATTTGAAAAAAAAATCAGTAGCGGATTTTACTGTTCACTCTGCATGCTTGCCTACTGTCAGACACCGAAAATTTTTAACTACATATACACACATACACACAAGTGCTGGTCCCAGTAGTGTGAATCCTTCCGCACCGAGAAAACAGGAATAACGCAATCTGACGTGACGTGAGGAAAACACCGCACAAGCCTCAGCACTCGCTCTCTGTCTAGCAACTCACTTTTTCTGCTTAGTCTCAGTGCTTCAGAGTTGTGTCGTAGAGATTATCTGTGTACCTCACTTGCTATTATTTTGCAGATTTATTTTAATCTTCTAAAACTATCTGCTCTTTCTTGCTTCGCTTCTGCGTCAGTGAAAAGTTAGTTGGAAAATTCCTTCACCCTTGCACAACTTTCGGAATGTCCTTTCTCGAGTTTCACTCGCGCGAGAAAACTTGGGTTCCTCTTCTCCGCTAACCTGGACAACAGCCTCGCTATCTTTTTTCTTGTTCGCTATTTCCTTCTCGTCCACCCAGCACCTTGCTAGCTTCGTGTCAATATCGTAGTAGGGTACATATATCGGAAAAAAAGTACTAAGAAAAACGATTATGCGACTGTCACTGCATTTGAGATTCACGCTAGCCAGGATCAGGGAAAGGGTTTTTCATCTGAGAAAATTCCGTCACCTCAGCACTTTAGCGGTTCTAGCTGACGTATTTTTCCTCTTCTCAACTTCGAAAGCTGCTCCTTTCTAACACAAGAAGCCTTCTATGTTGGCTCTTTCTCTGACCTCGCGCTCCTGTTCGATAGTGCCTTTTTCATACAACAGAGATTCAGGTGGAACAGCAAGAAGAATAAGCACAAGATACCGAAAGGGCCGCGTTGGAAAATTGGGTATCAGGAGTCCAACATTTTTCCTCTGCTTTTCTTTCTACTGCTAGTGCTAGTGGGTCCTTGGGCTCAGTCCGACACTTTACCGATCTCGTCCTACCTGCAAATCATTGGCGTGTTTGAAAATCTATAATCCTCCTAGCGCTGTTCTGGATGTGTTGTCCCCGTCCACGGCTGGTTATCGAAAAAATACGCCTTCTGTTATCGATCGCTCACCAAATATTCTACGGTTTTCCAACCCACACGGCACTTCGTATTTTCTTCGTTCTTAGGTTCTTTTCACTGCGAGGGCATTTAATATTTTCACTTTTCAGAGCTCACTAGCGCAAATAAATGATGGCCTCAAAATTCGACCGACGACGACGGCGACGACACAAGAGGAGCAGCACAGCTTTGTCGTGTTTTATGTAATTTTTCTCTCACACTCCACAATCTTGATGTGAGCCAAGCACCAACCCTACAATACGGCACCACCAGACGCGATTCCACAGATTCTACTCCCGAAAAGTTATGACACACTACTAAAACCTGAACCAAACTGCCTGCCGAGTGCTGGAGAACAGAAAAACCGCGGTCGGAGAGGGAAAATCAACTTTGAGGAGAGGATCGCCACATTTTACTCGATTTACTCTCATATTTTTTATATGCTGCTGCAAAGACTGGGTGATTAGTCAATGTTTTGCTGCTGGAATGCCGTGTTTTCGAGTTTTTGAGCATTGATTGGATCGTTTGATTGGCATGCTCTGGCCGATTCTCAATTTCAATGAGAGAATTAAATGGTCAGAGAGCATGAAATAAAGTCACCAATACGAAGGTAAATCACGAATAAGGAAACGCTTAAGACTTGATGACAGCTAATGTCAATTGCATAAGGTCCGGGCCACCCGGTAATCGGTAGATTAGTGACGTTTAAACCCCGTTCACACTATAGACACTCAAGTAATAGACCGGACAACGTGCCGCCATGTTGTATCCAAAACAAACATTCCCTCGCATTTCCCATACGATTTGACAGTTGTTTTGGATACATCAACTGTGCCAGACTCACGTTGTCCGGTCTATTACTTGAGTATCTATAGTTCACACTACAAACATAACACAGAAAAAAAAAGTATATACATCATCGTAATTGATTCTAATGCCTTGTTCAGACTACAGAGTTGTAACATAATACAAGCATAGACTAACTCTAAGACCAATAGGTCTTATCCAGCTTTTTACGAGTTCTAATTGCCGTCTCGGTTGAGCTCGGTTTCTGTTAGGGAGCAAGCTATTTGACGTTTGGCTTAGGCCGTTTGACAGAGAATCGATCATATCTTATCGATCAGTTGTCAAACTCGTGTCAAACAACCTACCCTAATAAACATGTACCATACAGGAACAATATTATAGATGGTGTGATCATACCACTTACAGTTGGGATGATACCCCGAATTGGTGGTTAGGCACTTCTTATGGTTATTGTTTATGCGGGTAGGCCAAACGTCGAATCGCTTGCTCCTTACCAGAAACCGAGCTCAACCGAGACGGCCATTAGAACTCGTAAAATGCTGGATACAAAAACGATTTTTTTCTTGGCTCAGTTAGTACTAGAACATCGGTCCCAAGCTCGGTCCCAAGCTTAATAATGCGCCCCTAATAATGAACTCACATGAACACACTCTCAAATATTCTGTCAAAATAACACAGCAAATCAAAACAAAGGCGCAAATATGTATAACAAGGTGCTGGCTTCAAGGTGTAATTCGGCCAAGGGGTTCTACAACAGTGAACCAATTTCAAATCGCTAGTTACATATTGATTGTTAGTAATAGCATAGACTAACTCTAAGACCAGTAGATCCCATACAAAAACGGATTTTTTCTTGGCTCAGTCAGTACTAGAACATCGTCCCAAGCTCGGTCCCAAGCTCAATAATGCACCCCTTATAATGAACTCACATGAACACACTCTCAAATACTCTGTCAAAATAACACAGCAAATCAAAACAAAGGCGCAAATATGTATAACAAGGTGCTGGCTTCAAGGTGTAATTCGGACCAAGGGGTTCTACAACAGTGAACCAATTTCAAATCGCTAGTTACATATTGATTGTTTGTAATAGACCGGACAACGTGAGTCTGGCACAGTTGATGTATCCAAAACAACTGTCAAATCGTATGGGAAATGCGAGGAAATGTTCGTTTTGGATACAACATGGCGGCACGTTGTCCGGTCTATTACTAGAGTGTCTATAGTAATCGGTAGATTAGTGACGTTTAAACCCCGTTCACACTATAGACACTCAAGACCGGACAACGTGCCGCCATGTTGTATCCAAAACGAACATTTCTAGACAAAACCGTCAAAAGGTCGAAAGTAACAATTGTAAACAATGACTTAAAACGTAAATTTCCTGGAAATGCCAGGATACTAACATCTGTATCCACTACCGGCGGGAAGGTAATAACTGCCTGTATCTGTTTCTTGCACTATTTTGTTCGTGAGAGCAAGAAGATCCCAGTAAAATACGCTAGAAGTCATTGTTTACAAATGTTACTTTTGACCTTTTGACTATTTTGTCTAGATTTCCTCGCATTTGTCATACGGTTTGACAGTTGTTTTGGATACATCAACTGTGCCAGATTCACGTTGTTCGGTCTATTACTTGAGTATCTATAGTTCACACTACAAACTTTATGCCTGGAACAGACATACAACCACAGAGAACAGACGTTCATCTTCGGTCGGCTACTTGTGTAAAACTTTAAACCGACATTTCAAATGTATGTCGTTATGCTCCTGGTAGGCGGCGCCACAGTTGTGCGTTAACTGTCTTGTCAATGTTTATCAATACAAAGCCTAGCACATAATGTGAATAGTTTTGATTGTTTTTCTTTGCACTTGCTTTTTATACCGGCTGCCCATATTAACTTTTACACACGTTTTACACGAAAAGGTATATGGACATCAATGTCTGTTCTCTGTGATACAACGTACAGCGTTGTAGGTTGTACTCCTTTAGTCTAGTACGTGTTTTTTAGTACTGGATTAAAGTATTTGACAGTTCGTACAACGCTGTACCAACAATCAATATGCAACTAGCGATTTGAAATTGGTTCACTGTTGTAGAACCCCTTGGTCCGAAATACACCTTGAAGTCAGCACCTTGCTGTACATATTTGCGCCTTTGTTTTGATTTGCTGTGTTATTTTGACAGAATATTTGAGAGTGTGTTCGTGTGAGTTCATTATTAGGGGCGCATTATTGAGCTTGGGACCGAGCTTGGGACCGATGTGCTAGTACTGACTGAGCCAAGAAAAAAATCGTTTTTGTATGGGACCTACTGGTCTTAGAGTTAGTCTATGGCTGTACGTTGTATGTCTGTTTCAGGTATTACACAGAAAAAAAAAAGTAATATACATCATCGTAATTGATTCTAATGCCTTGTTCAGACTACAGAGTTGTAACATAATTTAAGGGTGTTATAAAAATTATCAACACGAAAAACGTCATCAAGATAGTCTAGATAGTCTTGTATCACGTTACAACTCCATAGTCTGAACAAGGCTTAACGTATTATAAACTAATGTAATCAAGGATATACGATTCACAATAACATTCAATTGAATATTACATCGATCTTCAAATTACATCACAAAAAACGAAAAGGTGAGTTATGTCAGTGACATATCTGCAAAGTCGACGTAGGACTGCTTGTTGATGTGGAGGAATTGTAATAGAATTAATAAATATCTACTATATTTTGTTCCGTCTAAAGACTCATCAAACCATCTGTTATTAGTTTTAGTTTTCCACGAAAATTAATATAGTCAACTCTTTATAACTCTTGAAGTGGCCCTCAAAAGGGCCGTTTGAGTATTAAGTTGTTCGCTGTTCCTGGAGTGATCCGGTAATTGTCGAGTACCAGATGATGATTTGGTAGACAGTCGAATGGGTGGTCGTTGTTGTTGGTTCTGTTCCATGGAAGAAAAGCATATAATATTAGTGTTTAGGTGTTTTAGAAGCGTTAATACTGTGTATGAAAATCTTGAATTCAAGTCTTTAGAACTCCTCAAGTGGCCCTGAAAAGGGCCGTATAGTATTTTGTCGTTTGTTGTTTATGGTCCGAGTAGTACAGACAATGGTCAGTGCTAGGTGATGGTTGGTTGTCGAATGGGTCGATGTTGTCATTCCAGTTCATGTTCCACAATATCTGCTACCTGTTGATTTTATAGTTCGGGTGCTTCGAATGCGAGTACAGACAACATAGGTCTATGATACGAAAAACATGAACAATAACGTCTGCACTCTACGCCGATATTTTTAACAAACGTTAAATCTATACAAGAACCACCTGCTAAAGTAAATTTTAAATGTTTTTGCATAAAATCTAGAAAATCTATGTTTTGCGAATCAAGAACAATTTTAAATTCTTGGTAGTTGTTCCTGGTGAAATGTACACCACAACCAGCAGAACTTCAGTGTCCATTACTGATATATTAGATGCACAAATGTTCCCGACGTTATCGACAACGCTGAACATCTCGTCATGATGTTCACTGAGCTGTTGGATCTTGTGGGTAGCAGCCATAGTGGTAGCCTTGTCCTGCTGATATATTGCTACACCACCTGCTCTCAAGTTGCAGCGTTTGAACTGAACGATGCAGTGGTAGCCTTCAATATCGACTAAGGAGTCATTGTCTAGCCAAGTCTCACTCAGTGCAAGGAATTCCACGCTTGTCAAAATCCAATCTGAGGCGATATCCATCACGTGAGCGTTGAAACTTTGAACATTGATGCTCATCAACGAGGTGGCAGAACCCTTGCTTTCCAAAACTTGGGATGGTTTATCCCCAAGTGTTTGTAATCGATGGTTTTCTAGACGCTGCAGCTCGTTCCTGAGGTCTACCATCTTAGGTGAGTTGCTACCTTTAGCATGATCGAGCTTAAAGGCATTGGTTGGGTTTGTTAAAGACAGCCCCTGGATTGACTGAACACGTGACAATCCAACATACACTAACTGCTGGGTACCGAGAGCTGCTGCTGCCAAAGCTGGGTGCTGCCACGACCAGCTGGGCACTGCTAGGTGCTCTGGTACCGCCAGGTGCTGCTGGGCACTGCTGGGTAACCAGAGCTGCTGCTGCCACAGCTGGGTGCTGCCTAGCGGGATATTGCCACCACCAACTTCTCCCACCGGGAGATCCGCGCAGCTCAATGCTGCCGAAGCTCCCAGCTACTCGCTGATCTCGTTGTCCGCTCTGCTGTTTGCTCATTGGTTAATACGCTGATGTGGTATTTTGGTGCGAGTGTGATATTCTTCATTTCCCGCTCATTTCTTCTACTGGTGATTCATATCGAAATGAATATGAAAACAATTTATATGTATATATGATAATTAATATGTATATAATTTTGTTATCTAATAATAATAAGAAATATTGTTATTATTTAATTAATAATGAAAATTATTATTAGAAGAGTTTAAATCAGTAAAGATATTATCTTTCAAATGTCCTTACACATAGCTAGAATATCATGAGAATTTAATTTATTTCTTCTATATTCTGTTTCTTCTCTACAATAAATTAAATAAACTCTTTAGTTGGGAAAATTGTGTTGAAAAGGACCCTTTTTATTAATTGCTGGGGAGAGGGGGGGGGGGTCTTCTCGAGTAGCAAGATGGACTGAATTTTCTCCGGCCTCTTGGAGTAATGTCATGTTGATGTAACGCCATGTAGTGAAAATGTCGATTAGATCAAGATAAAATATTAATTTAACAAACTCTTTTATTGGGAAAATTGTTTTGGTCGCCCAGAAAGAACAGGTTGTATTAAGTATCGGGGGGAACATAGGGATCAAATTGGCTTCTCGGTCTTCTCAAGTAGCAGGATGGCCTGAATGATTGGCAGGTAATCACCCTGTGACATTTTCAGAACAGAGAAAATCGGGATTTACATATAGATAAGCAGCATCAGCTTCGGCCACTTTATCCGCTCTTGAAGTAACGCGAAGTAACATTACAACCATGCGTTGTAATGAAAATGTCGATTATCTTATGATAAAATAATATTTTAACAAACTCTTTAATTGGAAACATTGTTTTGTTCGCCCTGAAAAGGACGGGTTTTTATTTAATTGTCGCGGGGAAACATGGTACACGTTCGAAATGTGCTTCTCGGTCTTCTCAGTAGCAAGATGGCCTGAATTTTCTCCGGGCTCTTGAAGTAACACCATGTTGAAGTAACGCCATGTAGTGAAAATGTCGATTTGCATATTGTTTTGGTCGCCCTGAAAAAAACGGGTTGTATTAATTGTCAGGGAACATGGTACGCGATCAAATTTGCTTCTCGGTCTTCTCAAGTAGCATGATGGCCTGAATAATTGGTAGGAAACCACCCTAAGAAATTGTCAGAACAGAGAAAATTAGGATTTACATATAGATTGACGCGGCTCGGCCATTTTATCCGGGCTCTTCAAGTTACGCCATGTTGAGACGGTGCGTTCTAATGCTATTTTCACTACTCGATTAGCTCTTAAGATATTAATAAAACAAACTCTTTAATTTGGCAAATTGTTTTGTTCGCCCTGAAAAGGGCGGGTTTCATCAATAGTCGGGGGAACGCGATCGAAATTTGTATGTATGGCCTGAATATATGACAGGAATCCACTGTATGTACTGTCATCGTCGTCTGCTTTTTAAGTCACGACCACTTGGTTTAGGGGGATGGATGTGGGTCGAGACGTCATTCGTGTCATATCTCGCCTCATGTCCAATCATTATTGTAAAATGTGTTTTTATTTATTTTCAATTCAATGTTTACATTTGATTTTTATCAGGGTAATTGCTTAGCCAGAGGGGCTCTTCATCTTTGTTCTTCTTGTGTTCTTCTTAAGTGGTATGATTCGTTGTTTGGTTATACTAATTTACATAATATCCCTTAGTGGGATTGGTTGGTTTGAATTATAAAATTTGATAACCTACCTAACTACAATGACTACAATTTGAAAAACCTAGGGGTGGGGTACCAAGTCCCGGATGACTTGGTGGTCTGATAGGTGGCAACGTGTCCTGTACTTATTGATAGTCTCACTAAAACGATCTTCGAGTGTTTTAATATTGGCCAGACGGTGGATCTCAGTATTTCTCGTCCGCGGAGGAGTGTTCAGGATTATCCTGAGAAACTTGTTTTGAACCCGCTGTAGTTTCAGGTGGTGTGTTTTAGCGCAGCTCTCCCAGATCGGCATGCCGTACTCGATAACCGGGAGAATGATCTGTTTGTAGATAGCAAGCTTGTTCTTCAGGGACAATGTAGACTTTCTGTGTAGCAATGGGTACCTAAGCTTCAACAGAACGTTACATTTTGTGACAGTCTTGTCAACCTGTTCCCTGAAGTTCAGCTTGCTATCTAGAGTCACGCCAAGATAGATGGCTGAATTGGTCCATTCCACCGTTGTGCCGTTTAGACGAATTTTAACATCCTCAGCCGGAACAAGTCTGGGCGATTTCGTGTGTGGGAAGAGGATGACCTGGGTCTTTGCTGCATTGATGCAGATCTTCCAGTCTGTGAGATACTTCAACAGAACATTCAGGCTTCGCTGCAGTTTCGATACGATCGCTCTCACTACCCTACCATTGTGGACGACTGCGGTATCATCGGCAAACAGCGACAGAGATCCGTTTTCAGGGAGTGGGGTATGTCCGAGGTGAACAGGTTAAACAGAAGTGGACCTAGTATGCTTCCCTGCGGAACACCGGCGGAAACCTCCTGCGCATCAGAAACTGCACCATGCAGCGAAACACTGAATGTTCTGTTTGATAAGTAGCTTTTTACCATCTTCACCAGGAAGACTGGAAGATTGAACCGATGCAGCTTGTACACCAGACCATCATGCCGACGCAGGAACACGTTGATCTCAGGCTTGAGATGCGTCTCGGTGATGATTGCGATGTCAATGGACCGGTCGTTGAGGAAGTTAATAAACTCGATGTTTTTGCTCTTCAGCGAGCAAGCGTTCCAATTTGCGATATTAACGATTTCACGGTCCATTGAGGAACGCAATCATCGCCTGGATTTGTTCTCCGCGTGTCCTGCAGGATCGCTTGATGATGATGGCCTGGGTCAGGATTGCGACGACTTCCTCCGTTGAAAGCATCGAATCATCGATCGCACCAGATGTTGCACCGGAGTACGACGGTCCTGGAAGATCGCTTTGGGATGGTTGGGTTGCTGCAGCTGCGAACCGATGTTGAACCGATGGCCGACTGGGAACCGGACGGTTTGGTGGCACTTGTCGTGTTGGGAGAGCGGGAAAGTTCTCGGTCGTGAGGGCCGGAGGCGGACCAGATCGTCGTCGATGGCCGGGTTGGTTTTTGGCTGACGATTTTTTCCGAATGGCGATAAATTCGGCTCGCTTCGGGCATTCCCTGCTTGTCGCTTTGTGCGCCGCACCGCAGTTGGCACACACTGGCTCGGCATCCTCCATCCGTTCACAAGCATCGGCTTCGTGGTGTTTGCCGCAATCAACGCAGCGCTTCGCCATGTGGCAATTTTGGTGCCATGCCCGAACATCAGGCAGTTCTGGCACTGAGTTACGTCGCGGTGAATAGGTTGGTACCGGTCCCACTTCACGACGATGTGAAACAGCGCTCTGACGTTCTGAAGGTCCTTCATGCACGTCGAGATCTTCTCGAAGTGCACCTGGTAGAGCTGATCCCGGTAGCTTCTCGAGATATCATGCCGACGCATTTTATTGATTTGCACCGGTTTCAGTCCATTGGCCTTTAACTCGGCGGCCAGTTCCTCCGTCTTCTTCTCCGGGAGGCCACGCAAAACCACCTTGAAGGGTTTGTCGGCTTCGATGTCGTGCGTGTAGTACTGCACGTTCATCTGCTTCAAGATTTCCTTGACAGCGTTGAAATGGGGAAGCGCCGAAACCATCAGTTTATAGCCCTGCGAGCAGAGCTGGATTGTGCACCGTAGGCCCTTGTTGTAGTGGTACACCCTGTCGAGCAAGCCTTCAGGGAATCCCTTCACAAAAAGCGGCGGCAATTTCTCCTTCTTCTCTATTTTCGGTGTATCGCCGTATCTCGGCGTACCGATTGTTAGCTAGCAGCTTTTTAGATGACAGCACATCATCGGGTGAATTCAATCGGGAACGTTTCCCAGCTGAGCTTGTGCCGACGTCAACACGCGGCGGCTTCCCCATACCGGGGTCGGACTGTGTATCACACAACGCGAGAGAGAACAGTGCACCACGCACCAAACGAAAGAGCGAACGAGATAAACCGAAAAAACTTTTCAGAGCGCGAGCGAAAAACACGACCGAACGTGATCGCTTGTTCAAACTGGAATGAGTCCTCCAATCATTTTTCTTTGAACGCTCATTTATACCGGGTTGGGCTGAGCGACAGCAATCTCTGTGAGTGTGGACAAGGCTATCAGGATGCAGATCACATTATTTGGTCTTGTGCTGAACATCGTGGAGTCAGATCGGGGCTTTATGATTCCCTTCGGGCTCGAGGTAGACAACCCAATGTGCCAATTCGAGTATTTTGTCTGTACGTAATTTGGAGTACATGAAACTCATTTATGTATTTTTGACTAACATTAGCTTTAGATTGTAGTTAGTTTAAGTTTTTTTCTGTGTATGTGTTTTTTTTTCTTTTTCAAAAAATGTTCAAGTCAAAAGAAATCCATAAGTGGTATAGTTATAAGTGTTTCAATAATTTAGAATTTAAATTTAATGTGTTATGTGAACCATACTTTAAATTTCCACCCTCTTCCCATCCGTAATTTGTAATTCCTATTAACCTCGAGACGGCCGCGAGTAATCGGTTTTATCCCCCTAACTTTAGTTTTAAGATAAATGAAGTATAAAAAACATGAAAATTTGGCTCTGTAAAGTTGATTCGATTGAGCCTGTACAAATAAATGATTAATTTAAAAAAGCCACGACAGGCTGGGCACTACTGGCTACCGACCGCCAGCTGCTGCTGCCACGACCAGGTGGGCATTACTTCTACCAATGCTGGGAACCGAGCGATGCTGCTGGGAGATCCGCGCAGCTCCAATGCTGCCGAGCGAATGAGGCATTTGTTCGAAAATGTGTCTTTTATCATGGCATCGGGTACCATTGCATGAACAAAAGGGGTATCAACTAAGGCAATGTGAATCAAATTCATTAAAAGGAGGGAATCAGATGTTTCGCCAAACATTAGCGTGAAACAGAATCTACCTCTCGAGAACAAAGAATAAGAAGAAGAAGACGATGGGAGACGTCTCTTGCTTAGATTTGAAAACTGTGCTAGGGAAATTTGGTTAATTTACTCTTCGAATCGAAATTATAAGACATCACCATACATTTACGTTATTTTTAATAAATTAATGTTAAAAATCAATTAACTTGATTACTAAAACTCATACCTAGAATTATTTC
>JASCZW010011234.1:0-32855 GCA_034211315.2 Aedes japonicus | reverse complement strand
AAGCCCTGGAGCGCGCCTGAGAAGGGCTAGATCCACAGCACCTAAAGAACCTGGTCGAGAGCATGTCGAAGCGCCTGCAGGAGGTCCTGAAGGCCAAAGGAGGACACATCAATTATTGAAATGCTTTCATTTTACTTTAACTTATGTTTTCTGTAGCCTAAATGAAGTGGGCACTTTATTTTGTCACTGTTTTTTTTTTTCAACACAAATTGATTTGTTTTTCTTTAAGCAAAACTCCTTTTTTTGCAGTATTCCATAAGTGAAACTTAAAAAGAATATAAAAAATAAGATAGTAAGAAAAATACAGTGTGTTTACTTTAATTTGAACCAAGTAAATAAGAGAAATTGAAATTGAAACTTTATTTTGCCTATCAGTGTAGCTAAGTCGCAGACGTTGGTTGAAAATCAACGCCAGATGGTCATAGAACTGGGGGCTCATGATATTATCGAAACCTGGGGCCCTCATGTTCTTAGACGCTTTGATGTAGGTCAACAATTCGTCGGCTGAGATTTCCAACTCTTCCGAGAAGTCATTGGGGCTTAGATGGATGTTGTTTACAAGATCGCTAACGGCAGCTTCATGCGGACTGACGATGTTTTGTCCGAGATTGTGGGAGCTGACGAAGTGCCGACCTATCTCAACAGCCTTTTCTGTAGGAGTTATTAAGCAATCCGTGGAGCGATTGCTGTCAAGTGGGATCAACGGTGGAATGGGTCTTGGTTTAGTTTTTAAGATTTTTGTCAACTTCCAGAACGGCTTTGCACAATCTGGGAGACAGCGGATCTAGTCGGAAAAAATGTTATTTCTAAGGTCCACCATTCTGGCCTTAATAATGTTGGTCATCCGATTGCAAGGACTTTTTAAAGTAGGCAAACCAGTTCACTGATATTGCCTTCGGGTAGCGTTCCGCAGTTGAATCAGTTCTTTAGTGGGTCTATCAATGGATACAAAGTTGCTCACCTGACCAATCACTGGGACATGTTGCTCCTAGGCCTGAGAGATTGCTGGCTCTATGCTCTGCAGCTGCCGTTCGATGTCATCAACCGATTCATGGTGCATATCGAAATCGATGTTGTCGGAACCTCTCCCAACTAGTTCCGTCTGGTGATCCGATGCCGGTTGACCGAGGACCCAACTTCGGCCACCACCGGATAGTGGTCCGAGCTGAGCTCTTGGTGCACGACCGACTGGGCGATGTTGTTCCCCATGATGGTGAGGAAGATATCGGTTGTCAAATAGTCCCTGGATTTTCTCAACCGGTTGGGAGTATCCGAGCCCAGGATGGTGTTATGGCCTTTTTCAAGATCCTTCTGTATAATGATGCCATTCCGGTTGAGCCGAGTGTTCTCCCAGGTTTTCAGGTCACCGGCGATGATAAATTGCCCCTGCCTCCGAGTTAGCTTGCGGATGTCGTTTCGTAGCATTGTTGTTGTTCCATTGGCGGTGCTGGCTTGCTTGGGACAATAGGCCGCGATGCTGGTGATAGGGCCGACGGCAGTTTCGATCTCGACTCCCATGACTTCGATGGACTGCAGCTCGAAAGTAGATGACAGTTGATGTTGTAGCGCAGAGCGATCGCAACTCCTCCTCCATTAGAGCCGCTACGATCACGTCACACAATCCCATATCCAGGGATGAAAACGCTGAGTTCCGGCTTGACAGGTGTCTCGGTGACTATGGCAATGTAGATGGCCTTCCTGTTAAGGAAGTCACCGAGCTCAACAGTTTTGTTCCGGATGGAACAAGCATTCCAGTTGAGGATGTTGATGGTGCGTTGACGGTCCATGTTTGAAAATAAATTTCATCGTCACGGTTGTGGCGGCTTTGAGCTGTTCCTCCTTGGATCGGCAGGAACGTATTTGGCGGTAGAGCTCTTGGACGAACTCGACCATTTGCTAAGTGTCATAGAGCTGCCCATCGACGGGTGGTTGCGTGGAGGTACTGCCACGAATCGTTGCTGAACGGATGCTGACGGGCGGTTTGGGGCGGATGCTGACGGGCGATGGTTCAATGAAACTGCTGGCAGATTCGGCACTTGGTACCGGAGCGTCGGAAATTCTCCTCGTCCATTCGAGATGGCGGGCGGCGTTGACCACGCCGAGACATGGTGGACGCATGCTTGTGGATGGCCAAATACTCCGCTCGTTTGGGACAGGCTGGGTTGATGCCTTCGTGATTAGCGCCACAGTTGGCGCACTTTGATGGGGCACCTTCATTCACCGGGGCGCAATCCATTGTTGTGTGCGCACTTTCAGACACCGGGCTTTCATGTGGCAGTTTCGGGTCCCATGACCAAACGCCAGACACTTTCCGCACTGTGTCACGTCATGCTGCTTCGGGCCAGATAAGCTTGGTCCCGATGGTTTCCTTGTTGCTGGCGCCTGATCGCGAACACTTTCAGAGGTTTCAATGCCACCGCTTGCAGCTAAGCGAAAATGGATTCCGGGGTGTACTCTGAGAGGCCACGCAAGATCACCTTCATCGGCTTGTTTCCGGGTACATCATGCGTGTAAAACTCGTGTTGCGATCAGATTAGCGCCAGCAGCACGGTATTCAGCTTCCGTCGAGCACATTATTTTGGTGCCCGTACTGCACAACTTGAACAGCAGATTAAGTTTAGTTGCTGCAAGCTCCGCTTAGAGCGCAGCAATGTTCTTAGACGTGGTGAAAAGCGACGGGATCGTCACCTTTTTCGGTACCTCCTGTACCGGGAGTGCAGCAAACCGATTGCTCGCTAGTAATCGGGCGTTGGGATTCGATAGACCGTCGTCGTCATTGTCGCTTGGAGCAGCTCGGTTTCGCTGTGTTTGCGGAAGCTAATGCCGCTGGCGTGGTTGTCACAACGTGTTGATACTTACGACCCATTGCCATGGCAACAGGAGGCTTTCGAGTGGGAAAGCTTGCACACGCTTGCAAAGCTTCCTTTTGGCTTGTCACCGCTAACAAGCTGGCAAGAGCTGGCGATATGTCGCTAGCCGGACACGCAATCGCGAGAAAACGAACGAGAGGGAAACACGAGGAAAAAACTTCGAACCGAGATAGTGAAAAACATGTCCGTACGTGTCACTTGGTCGAACTGGAATGCTACCGAGAGAGCATATACATATAGCAACATATATTTCGTGTGCCGAAGCCGTAATGTCTTCGACTTTTGCACATTTGGTAGTATTGTATACACATAGGCCTAGTAGAAACCGTATGTAATTGGAGCTGAATGAAACTAGCCTCTTGGGTAAAAGTGTCCCAAATGACTAATAATATAGAGGTATAGAGTATCTTGATATCATATGTCATACATATTATTCCAGTGAAAGCAAGATGTATGGAGACAGGCTAAATCAAATAACTAAGGTTGTAGTGCGAAATGTTTAGTGTTTAGGAATTAGATATAGAACGAAAATAATTTCGGCCACTCTTTAAACAATCAAGCGATCTAGATTGCACATTGCTTCGTAGTCCTACACGCTAAGATCAGTTTACCCAAATATGGGTAAAGAATACCCATAATCGCAAAAAGTGCACATACCTATTTATGGGTACGTTACTACTTACCAATATTTGAGTATTTTTTCCCATACAAATTTACTCAACTATGGGTAAAGTCAACTTTACCCATAAATGAGTATGTGCACTTTTATGCGATTATGGGTAAACTGAGCTTAGCGTGTACGTCACCTTTGCGTACAACCCCATTGGGCTGTACCTTGTAGTTTTTTATCTTGATTTTTATTCTTACTTATCCGCTCTGAGACACTCTATAAACAACACACACTTACAATTTATGAATCTTACTCGAGACGTATTTCATGTTTGTAAAAAGTCGGGGAACGTAAAGCAAGATGAAGCTGAAACTGAAACACACGCAATTCGACGATAGATATGTTTGATTGAATTTATTTTCTCATCTCTTTCAACTCATTCTTATGTCCTAAATGACGCTTGCAAGTGTCGGTCTCTGGTAGTGTGCCATTTTGGTTGTGTGTAGATATCCGCTGCCAAACAAAGCAACACTATTGTTCAACATTCTGTAGATAATAAACTCAATGGGTAGAACAAAATTCTGAATGCAAGGGGAATTTGAACAACTATCAGTCAGGCTGAAAAGTAATACCAGGAAACTTAAAGAAAACCACAAAACGTTTTGAATAATAGGAGAATGTACTCCCCCCCACCTGCAATTTAAATCCTTTAGACTTTTTTGTTTGATTATACATGTTGTGAAAGCTGAATGATTACACGATCAGCAACATGAAAGTTATCTACAAATCTGGCACGAAATCCCTATGAAATCCGTGTGTGACAGGTAACGATTGAAGTTGGCGAAGAAATTCAAAGGGGGTTTCATTACAGGAGGTATAGATTGTTCCAAAAATATAAATATACTTTCTTTTTGAAATAAAAAAGACCATACTGTGATTTTCGATTAGTGTATTCTCAAACATAAAGGGCGATACGGTCAAAATTTGGTCAATATCAACTTGACGTATTTCTTTCAATTTTGCATTTAAAAAACCTGAACACCCCTCATTTTGAAGGTGTGTGTGTGTAGAATGTTGCTCCTATTTTGATTTTGGAATTCACTCTTCAGTTGTCAAGCAAGAAGAGCAGCGTATCAAAATTTTGCTCGCGCATCGCGAAAATCCGAGCTACTCGCACGCAAAGTTGGCAAAATCGCTAAAAGTTGCCAAATCAACCGTTACAAATGTAATTAAAGTGTTTGGGGAACGTTTGTCGACAGCCAGGAAGTCTGGATCGGGGGGAAATCGAAAACCGGAAGCCGCTGAGACGACAAAGAAAGTTGCCGGTAGTTTCAAGCGAAACCCTAAGCTATCTCTCCGAGATACCGCATATAAGCTGAGTGTATCGTCTACAACCGTGCATCGAGCCAAATAACGAGCCGGACTATCGGCTTACAAGAAGGTAGTGACTCCAAATCGCGATGATAAACAAAATACGACGGCCAAAGCGCGATCCCGGAGGCTGTACACGACGATGCTGACGAAGTTTGACTGCGTGGTAATGGACGACGAAACCTACGTCAAAGCCGACTACAAGCAGCTTCCGGGACAGGAGTTTTATACGGCAAAAGGAAGGCAAAAGGTAGCAGATATGTTCAAGCACACGAAATTGTCAAAGTTCGCAAAGAAATATCTGGTTTGGCAAGCCATCTGTACCTGTGGCTTGAAAAGCAGCATTTTCATAGCTTCCGGGACTGTCAACCACGAAATTTACGTGAAAGAGTGTTTGAATGAACGTCTGCTGCCTTTTCTGAAGAAACACGGTTGTTCCGTACTGTTTTTGCCGGATTTGGCATCTTGCCATTACGGTAAAAAGGCCATGGAGTGGTACGCCGCCAACAACGTGCAGGTGGTTCCCAAGGACAAGAACCCTCCCAACACGCCAGAGCTCCGCCCAATTGAGAAATACTGGGCTATTGTCAAGCGGAACCTAAAGAAGACCAAAAAAACTGCTAAGGACGAGCAGCAGTTCAAGGCAAACTGGCTTTCTGCGGCGGAGAAGGTGGACAAGGTGGCTGTACAAAATCTGATGGCAGGGGTCAAGCGTAAGGCCCGGCAATTCGGATTTGGAAAAGCGGAAGCCTAACTGAATATTTTTCCTGAATTTTATACTAATTGGACTTGAAAAAGAAATTTAATTTGATTTTTTAAATAAACGATTTCACCGATTTACACGCGTTTTCCCTTGACCAAATTTTGACCGTATCACCCTTTAGTAAATAAAAATGTTTTTTTCCCATCTTGATTTCAATTTGCTTGATTTTTCGTAGGGTAAGCGAATACTCTAACTTTTCTCTAAACACTACTCATAAGCTGCGCTGTTTTCATGTGTTTTCGCAGCTTCACCTTCGTCAAAGCCCAGAAAGTTCCGATAGGACGAATCTCTGGGCTGTTTGGTGGATTCATCTCCTTTGGTACATATAGGACATTATTCAATTGTACCACTCTAGTGCATGTTTAGAATAATGGCAGGAAGCAAGATCAGGCCAAAAGTTTGAAGGCTTGTTATGCTTTCTGATTTAGTATAGCATCCTTTTTTGCAGACACTCCTCTACGTAGATTTGAACATTCATTGTGTCTGTCGTAATGAATGGACGAGATATATGGCTTGCCACACAATTACCTTATTGCCGAGTTTTTCAGTGTAAATGGCTTTCACTGATCCAGGAACATACTTTCCCAAGGTATAGGACTCTGGTCCCGGCAGAGTTTTATAATCGAGTTTTATGTAGGTTCCATCGTCCATGATAACACAGCCTGATTTTTTGGTCAGCAGTATGTCGTATAGTTTAAAGGAGATTATTGCGCGAAGAAACGTATCAGTAACAGGATACGTTTCATGGTGACATGCAACGTCTCCAACGAACTATTCCTCATCGTAGCTCCATCCACGAGGAGCGCAAACGTCAATGCTAATGCTAATCATGCTCTTCAACAGTTATTAATTGAGAACTTTCAAGGCCACAATCATTTTTACATCAGTATGATTGTGCGACAAGAACAATCATATCCCAAGCCCGGGGACTCTTAATATTTTACTCTACAAATCAATCCTAGTCCAGACGGGAAGCCGATCCCAGCCAACTCCAGCATGGTGTGCCTTAACCGATTGCACGCAAAACGAATCCTACAGAGTGATTAATGACTCCACAATCCTTCCTAGGATTCTCTTGATACTCAATTATTCTAATTGAAGAGCATCTTCCATAAAAACCAAGCGATAATCCATTTAGTCACTCTACCATATTGGGATGAACCGGAATCCCGTGCGCTAGCTGTGGAGGCGATCGTCAATTGATTTATCGCCCCACCATAATTTGTCAAACCGATTTCAAGCTGCCCCAAAATGGACACGATTCACGTATTCCAGTTCTGGGAAGTGCAAAAATGAATACAAATTAAGGAAAATCCTCAGCAAACAAGCTCTGATCTGATTCGGTCAGACGACAATGGTAAAGGCGGCAGCAGTCGTTGAACCGAGATAATGTTGAACCTGCCCGTGCATCCTGAGGGACGAGACGTGATTCATAAGCCGCTTTCTTCCCGAAATGTGGCGTCGGCGTTGGTCAAGATTCCGACTGTGACTAGATTTGCTGAGCGAAGTGTTTGTTTTCGGCATGGATCAAAAGGAACAAGTGGGCGATTCAAGCTGTTTTATTAAGGTGGAAGTGGCTCTAGCTGCTAATTGAAATAAATTTAAGATGTGACGCACTAAATTCTCCCATTTTGTTCGCACATGTTTCTGAAGTGGATTAACTTTGACACACTTTTGTTCCTTGTCGTGATTGGGATACGTGAGACTATTCCTGGAAATCGTGGAAAGGAAGTTGATGAGTGGTTTTCGCGTGAGATGGGTTGTATTCCTGTCAGAATGAAATATCTAACTTGACAAAAATCTGACCTTTAAAAAGTAATCTCTCCTCATTATCTATATAGGATGCAGGATGAATATCGATAAAAACGGAAACTATAAGTTTACTAAAAGGTGAGGAAATCTCTCAATTATTTAGAAAACGAAACTTGCCCAACGAAACGCGGTCCAACTCATCTGATCTGATTTATGTCCTCAGCAGGTGTGGCTTGAATTAATTCTTGGGTAAGAACTGGAAATTGCACCAGTTAAGAATCAAGTCCCAAAGCTGGCATCCCGGAGGACCATTTCAAGCCGTTGATAGAACAAAAGATCCACTCGTAAAGTATGGAAATCTGTCACTGCCTGGTTGCTGTTTAGCATATTAAATGATTAGATAAACGGTTTCCGTTTTCGCACCCTGTCTCAAGGTTAAACTCGTCGTTTGTTTGGCATACAGCAGCGTCATTAACGCCGACTGGATTACCGAAAATTACACCTGTTCTGCTGAAAATCTACCGACACGATGACGGCATACATGGATGAATTTGATTCGCGATTCTAAGACATTTGTTGCCAGGTCGATAAGAGGAGAGGAAGAGCATACAATCTGGGGAGACGCGATCGTGATCGGCATAGACAAAGCGTCGTCTTTAATGCTGTCGTTGTTTTGCCGGGGGGCATCCGGCCTGATTAGAATACAACAGAGAAATATGCAGATTGTTTAATTTGAGCTGATTTGAATTTTAGTATTTCACGACGGCGGCGTTAGAGGCAAAATGATAAATTCTCTGCCTGTATGCAGTCCGGTAAATCAGTCGATCGAGATTAGTCTGGGAATGTTTGGAGATGAAATATGTTTTATCTGATTTATTTTCATTTACAGCTAATATGTTGAAAGTACTGGATGATTGGAAATGAGGTGACCTACTGACTAAACACGACCTTGAAAATACGTACGCGGAAAAAAATATGATTTATTTACAGACGCGAACAATTTCTCGAAATCGTAAACATCCAAGTTGTTTGCAACCTTTACTAAAATAGACCTATTTTAGGAGATATCTGTCAAAAGTTTTCATGAAATATCACATAAGTGTATGCCAAATCAATTGTCAATTGGTCATCACTCAATCTCTTGCATTTGCATTTCGCCCATCACGATGAAAGCTGAGCCCAGATGATAGGTATTGCCATAACTCTGGTTGATGTTAAAATCATACCCGTAACTGTTACTATTACCCGTTACTCTTGTTATTTATATAATGATACTGAAAACACGATCTTAAATTTCGGAAATAATTTGAAATCTAATGGTTATTAGAAATATTATTCCATATAGTAATTTTAAACAGATGGATCTCACCAAATTCCACCTCTGTAATAACTCCAGCAAATTTTCATGATATTCCTTTCTTATTTTGTGCAAAACTGAACACGAAGCTTTTAAACATTAAATCAGAAATTACTTTAAAAAGAGTAAGATTTACCGATTGTAGAAGTTTCCTCGATCACAGTAACAACTCATCCAGCTTCGAACACTTTTCTCCCAATTTACTGTGTAAATTTTTAAAAGCAAACCGTTGAAACATCAGCGCTGCCTAGTTTAAGTATCACCAAACTAAAATTGACAGATTTTCAAATCTAGAGATTCATCAAAACTAACAGAAAAGAACTGTATAGTAATTTTAAAATAGCAGTTACAAAAATTGACACACGACGGGCACTCCAGCTTGTTCTCTGCGGTAACAACCTATCAGAATGCTTCGAAATAACATGTGTTCTACACCTAGCTTTTTTAAAGTTTTCAAACTGAGCAACGCAATTTCCGTAGCATAGTGGTATGAAATTTCAACGACTTAAAGCAATCACCAAAAAAAGGCACTCAATAATTGATGACTCCATCAATCGTCGTAGTGAACATATAAGTTAGTCGTAATAGATCCAAAATCATTAATCAATGAAGGATTTTTTGTTCATTCTTCTAAGTACGAATATATTTACGCCTATCACTATAAAAAATCAACGTGCACACAAAACAAAAAACCTAGTCTATAACCTCTAACTCCTGGGAAGTCCTGTTCGCAAAATAAAAAACATTTTTTATACATTAAGCTCTGATTGATCTCCGAAACGATCATCGCCTCAGGCATATGCTTTTGTTTCCCTCCATCGCAATCAAAGTTTCCTTTCTTCTCGTGCAGCCGAGACGCACAAATGGCTAATGTTTATCCGAATTCAATTAGTCGTGGATAGGGTAGGCAGCCCGGTTCCAATTGGAGAGAACCGGTATTTCAAATCAGGTAGGCTCCTCGTTTTCTCTAATTTTTTTAATTACTAAAAAAAATCTCTTAGTTTCCTCTGTGATGTAAATGTTAATGACTTTAAAATTCGATTTTTTTCTACAAGAAGTAGCACACGAAATATTTAAAAAAAACAGGCACTCATCCCCCCCCCCCCTCCATCTCCTGGGTCTGCCTTATGGTCAACATTCATCGAGGGTCTTGGCCATTAGGCAACATGGAACAATCTGAGACATAAAACTTCCACCTACCTTGGAGGAGCCATCTAGCTCCCACCCTCAACGAAATCGGCTCGAGAAGTCCCGACTGCGGATCTACCCTACTCCGACTGACGATACCTTGGCTGTTGAAGTTCTCCCGAAATCACATAGACATTTTGCTCCCACATACCGACGGAAAGTTCCCCGAGGACGACAACTCACTACTCAACTAAATCACTCGTTTCTTGGTTCTCCAGCCATTTTCGCTGCAGATCCGAAATGATTATTGAAGTAGCTCCGTTAATCCGTTAATCCGTCAATTCCAAGCACTTCCGTCAGGACACATTCTTTAGACGACGTTAACTGAGCTGGTATCTGCCCCGCTGATGACAAGTATCTCACTTCACTATGAGCTGAATCGTGGGCAGTCAAAGTCTACGTGATCTGGTGTATCCTGGTCATCAGCGCACTCCAAGAAGGGTTGCCTGAAGCAACCTTGGCCAGACAGAAACTGCGTTAAGTGGAAGTTTTCCTCTCCATGCTTCCTTTTCCTTGTCATTTTCTGGTCTGTAGCTATTTGGCATGATTCTGGCTACAGCATTGGTGGCTTTCACTGTCTTCTCGCAGGCATAACCTACGTGGCGGTTGAAGTTTAGCCGGTCGTTGATCATCGCACCCGGATACTTCAGCACGCGCTTCGAGGCTATACTGCGCCCTCCTATGACGATTTCTGCACGCTGCACCGCTTTGCGGTTGCTGACCAACAGCACCTCCGTTTTGTTCAGGGCTATGTGCAGCTTCGACTCCTGCATCCTTCAATTATGCCAATTGATTCGATCGCCATGGGAGGGTTGAACATTTTCGGCACGAAATTGACCTTATTGTCCGCATACCACTTCAGCACGTCCTTGGAGTAGTGGCATGAGGCCAAATCTGGCCAGAAGATTGTTGGGACGTTGTGGGCCTTCAGAAGAGGAAGCAGCCGCTTCTGGAGGCACTCTTTTATGTACACCTGTCCGTTCATCGTGTCCTGGGTCACGAAAGGTGCACTCCGCTTCCCGCACGTGCAGATGGCTTGCCAAACCAGGAATTTCTTCGCAAATTTGGACATCTTCTGAGTGCGGACATGCTCCGAAACGCTGAACTTATCCTTGGCCGTGAAAAACAGGTTGCCGGGGATCTGTTTGAAGTCGGCCTTCACATATGTTTCGTCGTCCATGATGCAGCATTCAACTTTCGTCAGCATGTTGAGGTACAACTTCCTGGCACGGGTTTTGGCGGACTTGTTCTGCTTCTCGTCGCGATTAGGGGCCTTTTGTACCTTGAACGTTCGAAGCCCAGCCTTAGTTTTGGCCTTCTGGACCAAACTTCGGCTTAAGTGCAGCTTCTTAGCCACATCCCGAACGGAGGCGTTCGGATTTCGGTTGAAGGCCCCAACTATGCGGTTGTGATTTTTGGTGTTGTACCGAATACTTTTTCCTTCACTTCTGGGCTTCCGACCGGTGGTCAACCATTCCTCGAACCGCTTCATCACTCGCGACACCGTGGAATTCGCGATTCCCAACGTTTTAGCGATGGAACGATGCGAGAGATCCTTGTTCTCGTGATGAATGCGCATGATTTTATCACGCACGAGCTGTTCTTTCGACTCCATTTCCACGAGTTTTGATCACAGGACTTCAAAACTTGCAGGATGTAAATAAAGCACTATGAACAAATCCACCCAAATTTTCATTAAATTCTACCCAACGAATAAAAAGTTAGAGCAATTTCATAGTGTGGCAATTTCATCGTGGACACCCTTTACGAATGTCTCGACCACTGTTCGAATGGCGTCCGTCTGGAATTCATTAACTCTGGGTGCCTGCTTCACCTTAAGCTCTTTCGCCCCTGCCACGAGCTTCCTTCCTTCGCGCGCGCGTATGAGTGTGTGTAAGTGTGTGTGTGTGTGTGTAAGGAGGGGGGGGGTGTTTGATGGGATGGAAAATCTGCAGCAACCCACCTGAAGAGCTCAGAGTGTGGGGGTGAGGGTGCCAACTCCTCGACCCACTAAAAACCCACCCGTGACTTTGGCCCTGGACCCTCCCCGGAACCACCTTTCGGTATTACTTCAGGGATGGGGCTACTGTGCTTGTTAAGCACCCACTATGTCTAACTACTTAGGGCTTTATTAGTTAGGTGGTCCCTGCGACCTGTCTTTGGTCGTTTCGCCATTTTTGTTGGAGATCGAAGACGATCTGGAAGGATGCTACGCATACCGCGTCCCAGTTGTCACATCCTCTGGACCAAGCTATCCTGAGTCGTGTTTTGACCGCTTACGGCAATCATGCCGGATCTCGAGCCGTCGTAGCGAGGGCATGCGAAGAACATATGTTACGCGGTTTCCTCCCGCGCACTCGGTGCATGCGAAGGACTGTGTATGCCCATATGTGTGCAGGTATTTTCTTAAACAGCCGTGACCTGACAATACCTGCGTTAAGTGGAAGTTAACTTCAACGTGTCGCCTACCAACCCACGCGGTTAATTCCGGGATTAGTCGATGGGTCCACCGACCTTTGGTGGCGTTGTGTCATGTGCTTTGCCACTTAACCATGGATGCGGCTCTAGTGGTTTTCCGAATATCGCTTGTACCACGTTGTTCGAAGCACGATCTCTTTTATGACAATGCCTATTGGCAATCTTTCCGCTAGGATACATATCACTTCGAGTGATACCGTTCGGTATGCACTAACCACTCTAAAGCACATAAGCCTGTGCGTATTTTCGTGCCTTGAAACGGTCCAAGGAAACTGTAAATGTCCATATTCAAAACAAAGGAGGTACCAAACGAACTGCCAGAACGAAGAAAAGATCAAATGTGTAAAGGCGCGAAATAGACTTAATCCGGCCGTATCTGGCCGTAAATTGAGCAAACAATTTCAAATATCCCCAGCTTCAATGAATAGGCTCCTCGGACATGGTCTGCAAGCCGTACAAGAAACGCCGGGTTCACGGGTTGACGGAGCGTCAAAAGCAAGACAGGGTCCAAAGAAGCAGAAATCCTTTGGTTAGGCACAGCGACTGCGAGATTTTATTTTCGGATGAAAAGCTCTTGCTCTGTGTGTCAAATATTCAATTTTTATACCTAACAACATAAGATAACTTTGACGAGTGATACACCCGTTATTTTTTCACTCTGCAACAATGATATGTTGTAACTTGAATGTATTCCAATAAAATACGAAGGAAAACAACAAAATGTTGTATCGATGATGGGAAAAGACAAGTTGCTGTGAGAAACTGTTGTGATTCGCTCATATGTTGGAACGACCATGTTTTCATGTAACAGAGACAAAAAAAGCCTTGTCATTATTGCAACACACTACCGATAGCAACATGAAAAAAACAACAATCAGTTGTGGCTGTCTAACAAATTACTGATCTGAGTAATTATAAAATCATAAAACCTGAAGAAAAACGCTTGTATAACATCACACACTGAACAAAAACGCACATTACATGCGGTAAACTTGTTGCAAATTGGCTATTCTATCAGGAAAAAAAACATGCGCTTATGGCCTGATTTACAACCCAGACTATCCTGAACATGAAGAAGTTCGGTACTTAGCATCTACAGTAGCACGTAAGGCTTTTCCGTACATGCAAAGTAACGATATCTATTCAACCATGTTAATTTAGTTTTCTGAAAGATCAACAAATACTATGAGATAATCTGGGATGTCCTGGAGTTCATAAATTAGGATCCACAGTTGTAATTGTAGCATTTTCGACTGTACAAAGTTACAACATGTATTCAACCGGGTTCACTGAATCATTTGGAAGGTCATTAGACGTTTTGAGATAATCTGAGATGTTCTAGGTCGCCCAAAATATTCTTGAGTTCATGACTTAGGATCTACAGTTGTACCTGTAGCTTTTATAGTTATAAAAATTAGTTATATGTTTTCAATAAAGTTCATCGAATCTTTTGGAGGGTCAACTGACACTATGAGATAATTTGGGTTGTTCTAGGTCAATCAAACTATCCTGGAGTTCAGAACTTAGTATATACAATAGCAACGGTAGTTTTTACAGTTATTTTAACCTACGATATGTTCAACCATGTTCATTGAGTCCTCTGAAAGGTCAGCAGAGATTTACAAATAATCTGGGTTGTTATTGGTCATCTAAACAGTTCTGGAGCTCGGAATTTGGGATCTGGAATGTTAATGAATTCTGGAATGTTCAAGGATATACCAGATTGTTCATTAGTTCATAACTTAGGTTTTCTAATTGAAACTGTAGCTTTCTAGATATACACCGTACGTATACGTATGTACGTAAATGTATGGTAGGACAACATTCCGGAAAATTAAGATTTTAGGAACCATTTCGACTTTTTTGGTAACAACTAGGCTGAATTCAACGCAAAAACGCCAAATGAAAAGTGTTCATGTATTCAGAAGAGAAAAAGCGATATGTTTTGCACTTTGATTGTTATTTGATTTGTATTCTAGCATATACGGAGTAACGATCTATGATGAAATTTGTCAGAAACAGATAACTTCTTATCTCCATAAGCGGCTCTAGGAGTGGACAGTAATTTATTGCTAGAACGAATAGAAATGAAAAGAAAGTTTTGATAGTTATGTATAGGATATAGGCAGGCTTTGAAAATTGAAAGATACAAGTTTGAAAACGAGCGAAGTGCATTTGAACGGTAGTATCTGATCAGGCGCATAACCCTTTGTCATACCACCCCATGCAGGGTAGGCAAGGGGGGAAATCCCCTTGAATGGCAAAAGGCTATTCACCGATCGGGCTCTTATACTTCCTATTGCTTTTTTCTAGTTCTAGCGATTTGTCCCTATCCCAATACTGCCTAACACGGGTGAGAAATTATCTCGCGCTCTTGGGTTTATTTTTGGCATGTGCCAACTATTTCACACATTTATTCCACTCGTCAAAGTCGGAGTAAGAGCCTTCAGGACAATCATAATCAACAAAATGATCGAGCAGGTTTTGAAGAACCATCCGCTTTCTCATTCTTCAATGCTGTATGGGTATATGACTGATTCCACGCCAAATCGGTCGGTCACCAAACTCAACTATCTTCGATTTTGATGAAACTTGGTACACGTCTTCGGAATGTTGAAAAAAAAAAATCCACTGGTGTTAAGATTATTTGGAATCAAGAGTAACTTTTGAGATGGGTGTATGTTTTTTTTCCAACATTTTACTTGAAAAATCGTAGTTCAAAAACCATTACATTTAGAGAAAAACTTTATATGGGGGAGTTGTAGAGAACTAAAAGGCTTTGTAAAAAAATGTACACTGAAAAAAAAAATTTTTTCATAAAGAAAAATCGAAAATAAATACTAAAAATCAAATATAAAAAAAAACATATTTTTAATATTTTTCAAATTTGTTTTGTGGAAATTTGAGAAAAAAAGACACGTTTTGAAAAAAACTCTAGGATGGACGCTCTTATAATAAAAAAGTTTTCTGAAGAGCGAACTTTGGTGCATATTTCAAATTTTGGTTATTCATTATTATAAATGAAAATTAATTATACAATATGATTTTGGAGATCATTAAAAACAATAATGATGATAATGATAAATCACCTGAACGCAACCGTTTTCGAGATTTTTCGGATTTTATTTCAATAGAATGAAAAAAACCTCAGAAAATTCGCTCTTTTCTTAAGTTAATCGAGATTTCCACCAGAAATGATAAATTTTGCAAGATCTTCATATTATAACGTTCACATTACTCTAATGTCCTCTTTTCTTTTGATATCAGGATGATAAGAAGACTCATTTGAAAAGAACAAGATAAATAGCACTATTGTTTTAATATTGCAATCAATATATTTATAATTGTTTTATGGCTGTATCGGTCGGGCCGCTCAGAGAATGAAGGGAGCGAATTTGCTAAAGCGATGAAAGTAACAGCGAGATAGATGTCGCAGGGGCGACAAGTGTGAAATGGACAGATGATGAAATTATGCGGAGGGTCATATAGAAGAAGCATATTAATCGAACTGCTGACTATTTTGCCAAGCTCCAACGATGTTAGAGGTCGGGTGTAGTGTGTGAAAACTACACTCCGAACAGTTCGGTGATGTAGCGATGAAAGTAACACATATTGTTTAAGGTAGGTAGACAAATAGCAGCTATAACGTATGTCAGGTATATCTTCTCATAAAAAAAACAGCTAATGTACGCTGCCTGTAAACTACCAGAGATGTTTTATACCTGCATTTCCAAAGGTACCACAGCCAATATATATGCTCATACATAGTCGCATTCATCAGTAAAATCTATCTGAGTGAACTGAAAATGGAGTTTAACATGAAGAAGTGTTGTATGCCGTTTCCCACTAAACGGTGCTCAAAAAACCTTCGTAAATTAACCGAACAAAATGTCAAAAAACTCAAGTTTATGGGCAAAACACATTTGGACACTTCTTTGATGATTTGTGATAATTGTCGTTTGCATTTAAATAGAACGGAACAATCCCATGCTGCAATTTCGGAGCCTAGTGAGAAACCATCAATTACTAACATTATGGATCCACAACCATCTACATCACGGCAAGTAGACTTGTATGGTCTCGAGGAAACGCCATCGGCAATATCATTAATGTCAGTGCCATCTGATAGCAGTGTGCAAGATTATTCAAGGCGCCATAATATTGAGCTATTTAACAAGGGCGTAGCTGGAATCAACGTTTCGCCAATATCGGCTAAAAAGTTCCTGAACGTAAATTATGCCCGCAAAAAGTTCAAAGATGTTTCAAACGGCATTCGGACACACATATTTGGGGATCAAGCGGAGGAGGATGACCTGGAACAATTGAAAGTGAAAGCAGCCGAATATGACGAAATAATCGCGCAGCTAAAGGACCGGTATGCTGATCCAGAAACTTCGAGGGACGATCAAGTAAGGATACTTTCGGTTTTACCACAATCTTGGACAAATCAAAGAGTAATGGCAGAATTTGGAATAACATACAAGTACATCGTATCACAAGCTAAATTCCTTGCAAAGCACGAAGGTGTTTTAGCTGCCCCTAACGAAAAGCTGGGACACGGTCTGAACCCGGAAATAAAAAACCAAATTTTGCAATTTTACGACAGTGATGAGATTACACGAGCAACCCCTGGTATGAACGACTACGTTTCAGTGAGGAGTGAAGGTAAGAGGGTTCATATTCAAAAGCGCCTTTTAGTTTGTTCATTAAGAGAAGCTTTCATTAAATTTCAAGAGATGCATCAAAATGCTGTTGGGTTTAGCTCTTTTGCAGCACTAAGACCAAAGCATTGCAAATTACTTGAGCAGCACAGGTTCTCATAACATTTGTGTTTGCACCATTCATGAGAACATTAACTTGATGCTTCATGGTCTTAGAAAATATTCATTCGAGAATGATTATAAATTGTGTTTTGAAGAAATATTATGTAGCTCATCAACTAGAACTAAAAAATGTTACCTCCGTGAATGCGAACGATGTCCAGGCTTTTCAGATTTTGAGAGTAGTTTAACAGACAAATTAGAAAAACGTGGTTTAGTTGAAATATCTTTTGAGCAATGGATTTCAACTGATAGATGTAGTTTAGAGACACTTGTTAAACCAATTGATGAATTTATTGCTTATTTTTGTGAAAAGTTGGAACAATTAGTATCCCACGATTTTGTCAAATCTCAGCAGTCTAGTTTCTTGAGAGATTATAAAAGTTGTCTTAAAGACGGCGAAGTAATAATAATTTGTGATTTTTCTGAAAATTATTCATTTGTTTTTCAAGATGCTGTTCAAAGTAGTTATTGGAGTAATGAGCAAGCCACTATTCACCCTTTTGTCATTTATTACACGGAATCTGGAATACTTAAAAATATCAGTTTCATTGTTATCTCAGAAGTGTTGAAACATGATACGATTGCGGTGCAGGTGTTTATTTCAAAACTAATAAGCTTTTTGCAAACAAAAATTAAAGTAAAGAAAGCTACGTTTATGTCTGACGGGGCAGCATCCCAATATAAAAATAGGAAGAACTTTGCAAGCCTTTGTAAGTTTAAAAAGAAATACAATATTGATGCTGAATGGCATTTTTTCGCAACATCCCACGGTAAGGGACCTTGCGATGCAATTGGTGGTACATTAAAACGAATGGCAAGATATGCAAGCCTTGCTGTACAACATGAACACCCTATAAAAAGTGCATTAGAGTTATTCGAATGGGCGAACCAAAAAGTGATGATTGTTTAACAAAAATGTCGTTTTGTTATGTATCACATGAAGAGTATGAACAGGGGGTAGCAGAATGGAATGAAATTTACCGACAGACTAAAACGATTGCAGGTACACAAAAGCACCACTCATTCGTTCCAATTTCAGAAAACGAAGTTTTTGTAAAACTGTTTTCGAATGACGAAGAAGGCAGGATTCATAATATATATAAAAGCAATCAATAGTTTATATAATGTTTATGTAATATTATCAATGACCGAGACTAATAAATGGTATATATAAATATAAATCCAACCATAATTCATTATTTTGTCTTATAACTTTAAGTGAAGCTTTTTCAATCGACGAGCTGTTAAGAGTAAGTAAGAGGCACATACATGTGTTTTAAAAAGGCTAAAAACACAAGAGAAACAATCGTTAGCTATTGTTGTTTTAATATCACGAGTAATTTATGAAAAGGGCGTATTTTTTGAGGTTTGAAATTTTATTGAAAGAAAATCAGAAATATCTTGAAAACGGTTGCGTTTACGTGGTTTATCATTCTAATCATTATTGTTGGTAATGATCTCCAAAACCATATTGTAACATTAAAATTTATTTATAAGAATGAATAACCAAAATTTGAAATATACACCAAAGTTCGCTATTTGAAAAACTTTTTTATTATAAGAGCGTCCATCCTAGAGTTTTTTCAAAACGTGTCTTTTTTCCTCAAATTTCCATACAACAAATTAAAAAAATATTAAAAATATGTTTTTTTTAGATATTTTATTTTTAGTAATTATTTTTGATTTTTCTTGATGAAAAAAAAATTTTTTTTCTGTGTATATTTTTTTAAGAAAGGCTTTTAGTTCCCTACAATTCCTTATATAAAGTTTTTCTCTAAATGTAATGGTTTTGAACTACGATTTTTCAAGTAAAATGTTGGAAAAACACATACGCCCATCTCAAAAGTTACTCTTGAACCCAAATTATCTTAACACCAGTGGAATTTTTTTTCTCCAACGTACCGAACTCATGTGCCAAGTTTCATCCAAATCAATGATGATCGGGTATGATTTTTGGGATTTCCGGCACATTCTGGATGGAATATATATATAACCTATTGTTTCCAACAGGACTCAGCTCCAGCTCACAAGGCAAAGAAGACACAAGCGTGGTAAGCGAAAAATTTGCCCGATTTCATCACAAGCTAAGAATGGTCTGCATCTTCACCGGATCTCAACCCACTTGACTACTTTGTTTGGAGTAATATGCTTTAATATACAGGCTCTACGAAAGAGCTTACTTAAGATCGATTCAAGAAACATTTGGTTGATACATATTTGGGACCCAATTCCTCAGGATATCGTGCTTGCCAGCTGCGATGGGTTTATAAAGCGTTTCAAATTGAATCAATATGGTTTATTTCTTTAACATGTATCTTTCAAATTAAAAATAAATGCCATGATTTGGTTGATTTGTTTTGCTGCGATCCTATTTGGTTTTAGTGACACCTATTGTGAGCCACCCTGTACTTAATATACGTAGTCAACTAGAAGTAGAACTGTGTTTGACGATAGCTTGAAGAAGAATGAACAAGTTTAGTTGACAATGTATTTCTAGGCTTTCTATCATAACCCCAGTGTACTATGATCGATATCGTCTGAACTTTGACATAAACATATCATGTGAGCTATTTTCATTGCACAATGCAATATTCTTTGACTTAATATACTTTTATAACAATACCAAGACTATTACTTTATCAAATGATTTTTTTCGGTGTTAGTGATTATCAGTCTATTTTCAGTCTATTTAAAATGAAATTCTACAAGCAAAATAATTAATTTCCATTTTTTTTAAATTGTACTCTAGTATAGAAAACAAAGAGTAGTCCTACGTCAAAAAGCATTGATGTATAGAGCATGACACTAGGTGAAGTTGACTTTTCAGGTAAACTATTTTGAACGAGAAAAATGCATGGGAGTGTCGTCATTAACAAACATAGCGGAACTGGTAACCCTAAGCGTTAAAGTGCCCTATACAAACAGATCCAATTGGCGTAACCAATTTGCCAAGTTACGAAAAAGTAAATTCACCTTTTTGGACTTCCCGCCAGTGCGCCGGCTTCTTCCTGTGGACAGTCAGTCAGTTGAGTGACTTGGTAAGTTCATGTTCACGATCGATCGAGTGTTTTGTTTGCATTATTTCCCGTGAATCACTTCGTACATTTGAACTCTGCCATTAGCCATGGTAATTATTCGTAAGCGGACATCAGGCGCTGCACCAGTGGGGCATTTTTCGGCGGTAGTTGCTTCGGGTAGAAGAATATGGGGGTAATTATCCAATGTTTCTGTTATTCGATTTCTGCACCACACGATGATGCCGGGTCTGGGTTCACACCACGTCCGCTAGTAGGCGAAGAACCAATTGCCACTGCCAGACAATGAAGGAGACATGGCGTGAATTTCTGTGGCGGAACGGTCAAATGCGTAATGATTGAGACATTTTAAATTACCAACACCAGTGGATTAAATTGATCCAATTTGTCGAATTAATGAGACTGGATTTGTGCGAAATTGAGCTGTTCTGTTGCATGCTGAGTGGGTGAAATTCTTAGTCAAGTCCGTTAGTGATGCAGTAATGTTGTGGCTAAGTAGCTGTGTAGCATTGTAGGCAACGGAATTAACATGCAAAAGTGCAAGGACTTTGGAAAAGATAGGTTTTTTGAAGAGTGTGATCATCTCGATGCAGACTAAAGTTTGATTCATCTTGTGAAAGTGCATGGCGTCCTTCCACTTTGCATTTTCACTGGCTGCAATTTCATTGTTCGGAGGTTACACCGATTTGACCATTACTTCGCTGGTGGCTAAAATGGCGTTTGATTGGAAATTACTACCGCTTTCTTCTTGAATCAAAACGGCTTCAGGCGGCTCCCACTCGGTGGCCTGTTCCATTAGGCATATCATTCTGACGGTAATTGCTCAACTAACGCCCCTCAGTTTCACCCAATCGTGACGGTGATAAGTCGGTGCAATTTGCATGCAGTCACCTTGTCGTACTTGTCGTGACATCGCATGTCAGAGAGCAGCAAGGTTATCTTCGGAGATGATCCAGCCAAGCTCGGCAGCATGCAATTAGGGGAGAACAGTACAAAATGCACCGCTGGAGTAAAATGACCCACGCAATATATGTGCTCGAATCTTCAGAACTGTAGCTTTAATGTATTTGAATACTTTATCAACTTTTACAAAAAGCAGCATAATTCATAATTTTGTAGTACAATGAGGCACTAAATACACCAAAGTATGAGGCACCAAGAGCGAACAACAATGTTTTTGGCTAGAATGAAAGATGTGAAGAGAAAGTGTTGAAAGTTCCGCCAGATTGCGGCAGGTAGGAAAATTAACAGATGTTTTTGAAAATTGAGCGAAAGGGCATGTATCCAATGGTACTCGAACCATGGACGTCAATCTTTGCCTAACATCCCACTGCGGGGTAGGTTGCAGCGACGGAACAAGTCCGCCACTTCAACAGGCAAAAATTGACGCATGGAAAGACGCTCATGTACCACTGTGGCTTGTATAGTTTATTCTTAGCGATCTATTGTGTGCACTCTGTTTACTGATGCGCACATGGGAGAGGAACTCTCTCCTTTTTTGGGTTTGTTTTGATTCGCAACGACTGACGATCACTTAATGTTTAGTTTAATGTTTTTGCTAAGAATAAACTATACAAGCCACAGTGGTACATGAGCGTCTTTCCATGCGTCAATTTTTGCCTGTTGAAGTGGCGGACTTGTTCCGTCGCTGCAACCTACCCCGCAGTGGGATGTTAGGCAAAGATTGACGTCCATGGTTCGAGTACCATTGGATACATGCCCTTTCGCTCAATTTTCAAAAACATCTGTTAATTTTCCTACCTGCCGCACTCTGGCGGAACTTTCAACACTTTCTCTTCACATCTTTCATTCTAGCCAAAAACATTGTTGTTCACTCTTGGTGCCTCATGGTGATGAGCGAACATCTCCTTCTACATCATAATCGTTACTCCTCGCACGGAGAATACATAACATAACAATTAATGTACACCAAAGTATGATCACACTGAAAGTTAATTTTAGTATATATTATGAAATCGAAGGTAACACTCACAAATCCATTCGTTGTTTTCTGCAACGAAACTGACTTGTTCTTTTTATGAAGATACATTCGTAATTAATCGCACACGCACAACTGTCAAAAGTATGAAGCTTTTGTTGACACAGAAAGAACATTCGTACATTGTACGTAAACAATACAAAGAGCTACGAATATTTTGTCACAAATAAAATAGATGAAACGTCTCTCTGGTGGTTGCATGAAGGACTGACGGATTTACTTTATCGACTCGAAATGTAATTGACAAAAAAAAAGCGTAGCCACGTGGAGTTGTCCAGCGTTTTTGATTGTTTCTGACATGGGATTCGAACCTGATTTTTTTAAAAGTGCTGATACTGAATCAGTGGTGACTCGTGAGACAATACTTGATAAATGAGCATGAAGTTATAGCTCTCGACAGCATTTTATTTTGGGAAAGATAAAATATTCCCGCCATGCCAGCAGCAACATCATCCTGGATGAGTACGATAAAGGAGAAACAGCGATTGGCTGGTCTTCACGAAATTCATTTCGTGCATTAAACAAAAAGGTGTAATGATAGCTTTTCAGCAGATAAAAATCAATATGAATATTTCATACAATATACGAGACATTTGTTCTATGTACAAAATTCAAGTTTACGAAACGCGAAACGCTTCTTTACGAAAATAAATTTTCAGTGCAAAAGAAATTCTCATGACTGCACTTCACATGTGAATAATAGTGTAATTAAAATAAGCTTTTACCAAGACGTAATATCCATAGTTTGTAATAAATTCACTCTGCATGTATCGCACACATCAACACTTCATGATAGTATCAAAATATCACTATAATTTCACGTATTTTCACAATATTTAGACAATACTGTGCAAAACTATAACTAGGGCAGAACGCATCGTGGCTACACCATAAAAAAATACAATTTCTGAAAAATCATTTGCAAATAGTGTACCATAACCAACAACTTGATCTTCAATAATGTCATTGTTTATTGATGAAAAACGCTATGATAGTTCTCACCTGGTAAAATCAATCTCCTTTATTTTATTCTTTTACAGTTTTCAACGTTAATCGATAGATAATTGATAACAAATAAATCGACGATAAGCATTAACACCATTGAAGTACTTCTCATGTTTAAATTAAGAATCGTGAATGCCAAGAGCAAACTAGCAAACAAAACATTTGCCTTGTCAACATTGTTCACTGGTAAGCGTGACTGCTATTGGCACCCCAGTGGGTCTGGGTTCAATTCCATTCGACGTCGGTGGTTTTTCTGAGGCGAAAAAATCTGGTCACGTCTTTCTTCGGAAGAGAAGAAAAGCCGTTGGTCCCGGCTCATATTCATGAGTCGTTAGGTAGGGTCCAGCTGGTATGTCCAGCTGGGCTTTTCGATGTGAGGAAATTGCAGTTAATGTATTATAATGTTTTGTTTTTTCCACACAAATGTATTGTAGAAACATATTCTTAAGCCCACTGTGCTTCTGTTATGATTTTTTGAGTCGATACTTTAGTTCTGAGTACTGGTTTTTGAATCCTAGAAAGTGAGAGCTGTTCCCTGTTCAAGAGAAGTTCCTTCAAGGAAGCTCTCTAACATTTCTTGGTAGTTCCAACTAAACCATAGAGAAGTTTCTTGCTGAATTTCTGGGAAATTTTCTCCTTCTTCCAGGATTTTTTGAGTAAATCCTTCTTAAACTTAGAGGTAGGGCCCTCTCTGGTAAGTTTCTTCCTGAAATTTGGGGAAGTTTTTTCCTGAGCGTATTCTTTCTAAACTTCCCATCTGAGCTCCGAGAAATCTTTTTTTTTATCAAAACTCTGGAAAAGTGCTCGCCCGAATTTCTAGGAAAACTCCATTACATTTATTTGAAGTTTCTTCCTGCACTCTTTATAAGTCCTCTTCTGAACTTTAGGGAAGTTTTCTCCTGAACTTTGGGGTATTTTGTTCCTGAATTCTGAAAAATTTCAGCTCACACTACTAAGAAGTACCCCCTTTACTTCTGGAAAAAAAATCTGTTCTTTTGAGAGGTTTCTTCCCTGACTTTAAGAAATCCTCATTCTGAAATTCTGAAAAATTCTGTTCCGAACTTCGGGAAAATTCTGTAGTACTTCTGGCAAGTTCCAACTCATGGGATGTTTTTTCTTACCGAAATCTCCGGGAAGTTTTTTTCTAAACTTCAAAGAAGTTCTCTCCTGAACTTCTTGGACGTATCGTCTTTAGGTACGTGGATGTTTGTCTCTGAATTTTTCAAAAATTATTGGTAGTGCCCTCCCAGTTTTTGTTTGTTTGTTGGAAAATAGAACCCCTGCGTTAGTTTCTGGTTAGTTTCTCCCTGACATAAGGGGATTTTTTTCCCTAAACTTCTGCATCTTGAATTACTGGGAAGAACTGGAAAGCTTCAAACTTCAAAGAAGTCCTCTTTTTTAAACTTCTTCCTGAAGCTCTTAGAAGTCCTTTCCTGATTTTCAAGGAAGTTATCACCTCAAATTCAGGGAAGTATGATCTTGAACTACGAACTTTGTTTTTCAATATTCTTGCATGAAGCGCTCCCTATACTACTGAAAAGTTTCTGCCAAATATTCGGAGAAGTTTTATTTTTTCCAAGAAGGCTGTTCCTGATGCTCTAGGAATATAGGAATAATTTCATGAACCACTTAACTGGATGGTAAATTTACAAATCCAATTGCGAATTTCCTGAAATTATGCTTTTAGAAATTCTTTAGAAAAAAATAATAAGAGTTGTTATGTTTATTTCAATATCTCATCACTTTTTCTGTTATTCTGAGTCTCAGTGTGAAACCCGACTAGGCTTGAGAGCGTGTTTCAGAGACATATAAAATGAACGGAAAAATGAAGAAAAATAATTGCACGCAATCATTTGGAAAACCCTTTGCGGTCTGGGCCAAAACTTGCCAGTGTTGAGTTTTCCCCGAAATACCGTGTGGCGTGTTTCGAAAAAGTACCGAGAAACTTTGTCGACGGTTTTTTTTTTATTATTAAAAGTACGTTTATTTGTTGTTTTTTGTTTGGTAAAAATTATGCACATAATTGTTTAAGCCTCGACTTCAAAATAGAATTTCAGTTCATCTATATCTATCCTACCATTACATCTATTAATGAAGGTGATATACGTAAACAATATTTTCATTATTTGTGTTCTCCTTTTCGCTGCTATTCCCTCCAGTGAGGGACGGAGAAGATCATCGACACGAATAGAGCTTCTGCCAGTTAGTGCCAGCAGCTTTTGCTGTAGTAGAGCGTACTCGTCTCGTACTCTGTGGCAGTCGAAAAACTTGTGCTGTTTGGATTCAACACAGACATTGCAATGTAGACAGTTTTCTCTATCCGTTCTCCTCATGACAAACATCAGTCGCCGATGTGAGAATTTTTGATTTGTCCATATGTAGAGAGAGCTGCGCTGAGAAGGCAATAAATCTCGAGCGGCTATATTCTTCCACACACGAAGCCAATTGATTTCAGGATTAGCTGTTTCGACTTTCGGTCTGGCTGTGCGATCGACAAAGAAGCGATGGATGAGATCGGCGGAAGGGTGTTGTCGGATTTGAAAGGGGAAGGATGGTATATTGCATGCTATAAGCTTTAGGCAGGAAAAATCTGCAGGGATATTTGGATTTGTGGAGTTGAGGGGAGCTAAATTCGTGTAAGTGCCGATTGATCAATACCGCCTTACACTTTTTGGCTGGTAGTTGTAAGTTGAGACCACCGTCCTCCCTGCTACGTGCAAGCTGCTCCATCGGGATAGTAGCACATGCTCCTCGGAATAGGTAGTTCCGCATCGTAGCCGTTAGCTTCACCACGTGTGCAGTCGTTGGATTTAGAGTTGCTGCCATGTACCATATCTTAGACGTTATAAAGGTGTTTAGTAGCGTTATCTCTTGGTGTAGAGACAAGCTACGTAGCGAGTATAGCCAAATTAGCCGAGCGAAATTAGTGACAAGTAGGTCCCAATTTAACTTTACCATTAACCGTATCGAGTTTTCGAAAATCACTCCAAGTATTTTTATGGTGTTTTCCGTCCGAAGCCACGGTGTCGTTAAAGGGTTATTTATTAGGCCGACGTTGATTGCCGTTGTTTTAGATTCGTTTAAGCGTGCCCCTGCTATTCGTTCAGACCGTCGAAACAAATCGCGCATTGCGTTGATCTTATCGACGCTGGTGACGATGGCACTGATATCATCTGCGTATGCGACGATTAGATCTCCTCCACACACTTGTTCCAAACGTCGCAAAAGTGGGTACAGATAAAGTACAAAGAGGTGCATCGAGAGAGGGACCCCTGGACGGACCGAACGTTGGATTTCGAAGAGTGCAGAGAGGTGTCCGTTGATCAGCAGGCTAGATGAAGAAGCTGCCGATATGCGAGAAAGTAGATCCACAAAAGCTGCGTTAAATCCCATGGCTCGCATCGTTGTAAACAAAAAGCGTTGGTCTACACGATCGAGAGCATGTTCGAGATCGAAAGAGACAAGTTTGCCTTTTTGATTGTTCGCTTTCATCTGTGCAATTCTGTCTTTCACCGCCAACGTCGCCTGAAAGATGTTGCGTTCAGAATTCGAACATTTTTGCGAGTCAGTCAAAACACCATTGGCACGGAGTACATTTTCTAGTCGCTGTTTTAGCACAGGTGAAAGAATTTTATAATCAAAATTGACTAGACTTATTGGCCTGTAGGAGCGTGCGGTGTCCCCCGCACCTCGTTTCTTCACCAACACGATCACTCTATCGACGAACTGGGTTGGGAAGTTGGAACTGATTGCCTCATTCAAGATGAGGTTTAGTTCACGATGTATCGTATCGAATGTACGTCGATAGAACTCTTTCGGCAGACCGTCGGGGCCGGGTGATTTTCTCGATGCGCTTGAACGGATAGCAGAAAATATTTCTGTTGTAGTAATTTCATTCATACAGGCTTCGTTTATTCCATCCTGCTCCGGGATGACTCTCTCACACTGAAATGGGCCGTTGTCTTCTTCTTCGTCTACATGTCCGCGTGTGTATAGATCGGTGAAATATTATAGCATATGATCCTGTATTGCAGCAGAATCATCGATGATTTCGTCTCTCTCGTTTCGCAGTTGTTCGATGGTAGTTCTTCGGCGGTTTCGCTCGCCCAGCTGGTAGGTCGACAACGTTTCACCGGCAATAAAAGTTTCGTTGATTCGAACGAAGATTTCGGAGAATCGTCGTTGATGTGAGAGCATCTCGGCTTTTATCCGATTGATGGTGGTGAGCATGCTACGGTTGTTTTGGTAGCCGTCGTACGCCTGCCGTAGTAACTCGTAGAGGCGTTGCTGTTCGTAGTTGAAATTATCGAAAACTATTTTCGATTTCCAACGGAAAAATGATTTTATTTTAGGCTTTGCGTACGATAGCCACCATTCCATCCACGACGGATAATTTCGGCTTTGACGAGTCCAATATTGCCACCGTAATTGGAACTCTTCGATGTTTTCTGCGGTTAGGAGGTGGGGACGGAGGGACCAGAAACCACGACCATATGTTCTATCAGGGAGAGGAAGGCAAATTCTCACGGAGACGGCTTTGTGGTCTGAAAAGCAGCACACATGGACAGCTGTTGATCTCAGCTGTTCTCGAAGACCAACGCTAACATAGAGCCGATCGAGCCTGGACGAGGAGTTGTGTGTGATGTACGTGTATTCAATCTCTCGTGGGTGAAGCTGTTGCCACACGTCATGTAAGTGTAGCTGTTGAATGGTGGCTCGCAGAGCAGGACTCGAGATTTGCGATGCGACTGGACGAATCACGCAGTTGAAATCACCTCCGAAGATAATGTGATCGGTGCGGTGCCGGAGATAATAGGCGATCGTGTTGTTGAAAAACCGCTCTCGGTCGGCACGAAGAAGAGAACCTGATGGAGCATACACATTACATAACGTAGTACTTTGTACAAGCAGGGTGACCAATCTCCCGTCCAGGCTCTTCTCTACATGGGAGAATTTAATATGTTCTTTTAGAGCAATTGCTGTTCCTCTCCGCGCATGGTCGACATTGCAGACAATGTTATAGCCGGGCAAGAAAAGCTGATCATTTTCAACCTCCTGCAGAAAGACAATATCGAGCTCCATGGTACGAACAAACGTGCGAAGGGCGTTTAGCTTGGTTTGGTTGGTGATGTTATTTATATTGATGGTACCGATATTACAGCTGATGTACTTCATTATTGCTGCATTTCATCGTCGAGAACGCTGGTGGTGGTAGTATCTTCTTCGGAGGATCGCATTTTCTTGCCCGGTGGCTGTCTACGCGAGCGTCGGCTGCTGTTCGAGGCAAGAGATGATTGTGAGTTATCTGTTTCGTCGCCATCGGTTTTGCGTTGGGATACCATGGTGCCGGTTGGGATAGAAACAGGCGAGAGTTGGATGACCGCTTGCATTGCGGAGGGTTTCGTTTGTGCAGCGGGGGGCGGCATCGTGATTTTCTGTTGTGCTGCTACAGCTCGTGTCTCACCAAGGAGAGTTGGCTTCGGGCCTTGTTGCCGAGTAACAGACGGTCCTTTCGTCGTCTGGGTAGTCGAGCTCGATGACGGTTTGCGTGAATCCAATCGGGGTTTGATCGGTTGAGGTTTTGACGTATTTCCCTTCGTTACGTTAGCGTATGATTGCTCTGCTGCGAGCTTCTGCACCAGCAGTTTTTTGTTTTGCACACATGGGATGCCGATGTGTGCAAATTCGTGGCAGTGCAAGCAAGTTTGCCGCTGCCCCTTGTATCCCACCGCAGTTTCCTCGCCATCGATGGTCACGAGAGACGGAATGTTCTTCGTCACTACCATTCGAGCAACACGAACACCAGTGGTAATACCGCTAAAATCACTGTAACGGTCATCCCACAGTAAGTCACGAACACTGAGAACTTCTCCGTAGTCGGCGAGGAAAGTAGCAGTCTGGTCGTTGGTTATGCTCTCGGGTAGTTCAAGTAGCTTCTCCTCAACTGCACCGTCCTCCATCGTAATCCGAAGCTTGTAGGATTTCCCATCAAACACGAAATCGTGTTTGCCATCGTGCTGCTCCACGATCTTCTCCGCAAGTTCCAGGTTGTTGACCTTCACGAATGTACATCCGATTTCAAACAGCTACCGGAACAAAACTTTGAATTGGCTACGGCTCGTGGAGATGTTCCTGACAAATTCAAGTTTGTGTTTGCAGCTAAATTTGCACGTAAATACTTGATTTGGCAAGGCATCTGTAGCTGGGGTAGGAAGATTAAGGTAATCATCACTGATAAGACATTTAATTCAGAGCTGTGAAGAACGGAATGTCTCCAAAACCGAATATTGCCATTCATCAGATCCCACAGTAAACCTGTCACGTTTTGTCCAGATCTTGCAAGCTGTCATTACATTAAAACAGTGCTAGAGTGGTATGAAACCAACGAGATCTCAGCCCACCAAACTGTCCCCAGCTCAGACCGATAGAGAGATTTTGGGCTTTTATGTTTATAGTCTATCTTCCAATTCTAACTGGGCCACACCTTACGCGGGATATTTCTAGCCAATTACCAGTAACCGATGAAAACGCGTATCACAATAAACTCTTACTCATCAAAATGTGACAAAGCAGTCACTAGTTTCCGAGCGGTCAATTGAGTCGACCAACTAGACATAATTTCGAGTTCTTAGCTAAATAGATCTGTAGATCAAAGTGACGGTTGACTCGAATTCTATAATTGACCCCTAAGAATACTACCCACGGAAACGGAGGAGAAACATCCATCATCAAACAACAGGATACATATTATTCGAATTGTATTTACCAGGAAGAAGTTGTTAAAGAGGATTCCAATCTAAATTTCCAATTTGGAGAGCTTGGAGATGGTATCTTTCTACACGCTGGTGGTTTTTATCCTTTGTATTTTGTTTCTCAGGAAGAAGTTCTTGAATTGGTTCTTAATCTGTATTATCAGATTGAGAAAAACGGACCCAATTCCTGGCTTTCATCGCTATTGCTTAGACGTATACAAACGAAATGACTTGAATGTTGATACATGATAAGATTCCACTAAGATTCTGACATGATTATGTCCTCCCTTAGCTTAGTCGGTATAGGCGCAGCTACAAAGCAACACAATGCGGGAGGTGGCTGGGCTCGATTCCCGGCTGGCCTAGAAATTTTTCGTTTAGGAAAATTTTTCGACTCCCTGCCACACAATCATGCTTTCGTACCTGGCATCGAAAGCTCTTAGTCAATAACTGTGTAAGTACATTAAGAACACTAAGTTTAGAGCAAGCAATAAGCCAATTGCGAAAGCAATAAGCTTAAAACACTAAGAAAGAAGAAGAAGATTGATAGGGAATTGGTTCAGGATTCAAGTAGTATACAACCCAATATTTTTTAAGACTCAACCAGCACTTCTATGTTAAAATAGAGAACTCCGTATTAAAGATGATACAACAGTTACTTGTTAGGAACCTGAGAAATATTAGTAAGGCTTATAACTTCTCTTGAACAGGGATTTTCAATCAGGTCTGCAGCAAATCAAAGCTTGAATCGTCTTCTGGAATGTTTTTGAATACTAGAAATATAAAACCAATCGCGCGACTGCATCGATAGATTTTTTCATCCTTGAAAAGCACAGGTTGCCTAGTTTTCTCTACAAATATCCAGCCACACTTACACAGATAAAAAGAAACATTGAATTTTCTACGTTATCTAATGCACACATAGCGAATGCTAGATTTGGCAGAAAATAATGGGATGATTCATGTAAATTTAAGCCAGATAGCACCTGAATCTAGCCTTTTGTATGAAAGATTTCAAACATTGTTGTATGGCGCATG
Organism: Aedes japonicus; assembly: GCA_034211315.2. Classification (NCBI taxonomy): domain Eukaryota; kingdom Metazoa; phylum Arthropoda; class Insecta; order Diptera; family Culicidae; genus Aedes; species Aedes japonicus. The sequence goes on along the minus strand of JASCZW010011234.1, from coordinate 1,814 downwards.
AAAAATTGCAAACAATTTCGTTGTCTATGCCTCCTTTGGCTTAGAATTAAACGAAGGGAAATTTAACACGCTTGTTAAAATTAATTTTTTTTTCTGAGATTTTAATCGGTTAATCCATCCGTCAATTTTAAGTAAAATTTGAATTTGTTCGCAAATTGTCACACAGCCTTAGTCACGCGTATTGCAGTTGTTTTTTCATTCATCGACTTAAGAAATACACAACTTGCATAACAAAAACAATAACTCAGATAATTTTATTATCTTTTGATATGAGCAAATGTGAGTTTCACAATTGATCTTTATAATGAAGAGTTGGCAACATATCGTTTTGCTATCTTTATTCGATGCCTATTGGCTGCTTGACTACCAAACAAACCTTAAAAGATGTGGCGATATGTTGCAACCTCCTCACTTCACAACCCTAATGAGTAACTTTTTATGGTCATGATTTTACTTTTTACAAGCGGTGCATGCTATCCCAAAATGGTGGTGCGTTTTACCCCAATGTTGAGGCGCATAAAGGGCGAACACGAAATTATTGCGACACCGAAAATGTCATGCCAATTTTCTTATAATGTTTAGAATCAAACCAAAATTTTAGGGTAGTTTTATACATATATTTACTTCAAAAATCAAAAGAAAAGTTAATCGATGGAGCCTTGAGTGTAAAATTGAACGCATTTTCGCTTGATGCCCTCCATCAAAGTCTTTACAGTGTCATCCGGTACCAGTTTCTCAGTTTTTTTTTTCCATTTTCTTAACATGTCCTTCTCGTCTTTGACTGTCTTCTTGCTCTTCCGAAGTTCCCGCTTCATCATTGCCCAGTACTGCTCCACCGGCACAGCTCCGGACAGTTTGGCGGATTCATGTCCTTTGGAACAAAATGGACAGAATTGGCCTCATACCACTCCAGGACACTTTTAGAATAGTTGCGTGATGCCAAATCTGGCCAAAATAGCGGAGCTTCGTTATGCTGCTGCAAGAACGGCAAAAGGCGCTTCTCGAGGCACTCAGATTTGTAGATCTTGCCATTTACTGTGCCCTTTGTCACGAAAGGCTCACTCCTCAGTCCGCAAGAGCAGATGGCCTGCAAATGAGATATTTGGAGGCGAAGTTCGACATTTTCTTCTTCTTAAATTTGTCGTCCACATAGAACTTGCTCTTGCCGGTGAAAAACTCCAACCCCGGAATTTGCTTAAAATCGGCTTTTATATACGTTTCGTCGTCCATCACACAGCAGCCATATTTTGTCAGCATCTTCTCGTAGAGCTTCCGTGCCCGAGTTTTAGCCGTCGATTGTTGCCGCTTATCGTGGTTTGGGAAGTTCTGTACCTTGTATGTATGTAGTCCAGCTCTCTTCTTTGCATTCTGGACGTAGCTCTGCGACATGTCGATCGTTTTAGCCAAATCACGGCTTGAGACGTTGGGATTTGCTTTAATCATCCGCTTCACCTTTCCTTCCGTCTTTTTGTTCTCCGGTCCCGGTTTTTTTTCAGCTCCTTTGCCGTGGTCCAACGTCACCCGCTCCTGGAACCGCTTCAACACTCTGGAGACGGTTGAATGGTGAATGTTCAACATTTTTCCCAACTGCCGGTGCGACAGGTCAGGAAATCCCAGGTGTTTGGAAAGAATTTGTTCTCTCGACTCGCGTTGGTTCACCTCCATTTTCGTTGAATCGAAAAACACGACTTCGAGTTTGACAGCATGTAAACAATACACATCAATGAGAAAGTGTGCAAAATTTGGTTGATTTTTACCCAATGGTAAAAAAGTTATGCCCTGTTGAATGTGTCGCAATAATTTCGTGTTCGCCT
>JASCZW010011233.1:0-32864 GCA_034211315.2 Aedes japonicus | reverse complement strand
TTCTGACACGACTTTTCAAAAGAATCGATGGACAGATTCTCGCTTTCGATAACTATGGTGCCGGTATAAATTTTTCCAAAGTTGTTTTTTACAGATCGAAGATAATGGTTCTAGAAAACATGTCATGTAACAAAGGTAACAAATAGTTAAAACTACACAAATGGGAATGAAACAGAAATAAACAGAGAGAAATTCACATAGTTACTCAGGAATTTTCAAAAACTGAGCGAAATTCGTGAAAACCTTTAGATTAAATCGATTACTGCACCTTAAAATGGGGAAGAAAATCCTCTTCTGTTCAATAGTTAAACGAAACATCTTTAACATTTTTTCCAGCTGCATTACATTTCTGGTATGAGATTTAAATTTTCGATTATTCCGACGTTAAACATACCACCCACTTCCAAATGAGCGACGATGAACACTTCAATCAACAGCCAACGCGTTCCTTCCATTGAAGAAATTTTTGTAATCAAATGAAGGGAAAGCAATTTTCAGCTGTTACATTTCTATTCGACAACAACATGTCTTCTATAGAGAATAATCAACGTCGTAGCTCGATGTGAAGAATAGGCGCTACACCCAGGCAATTAGCGTGTCTGATTGATCTGATGAACGAATTCAATGAAATGCGTGCTCGGTATGATTATTTTGCCCACCACTGCTAGGCAGGAAAATCAAATGACATTGTGTTCAAATTGCTGGGCATATCAAATTTACTATTTTATTAGCGAAAATATGTTGGTTTATCCATTCAAGAAGCGCGAATTGTGTGCGAAAATTTTTGTTCGATAACAGCGCGCAGCTGAACTGTTTGTTGCATTCCGTCACATCAGTATTCACTTGTTTTGCGGTCATATTTTCGCAGCGTTCTGATTTTCGAAACTTACTCTTGTACTTATTAAGGAAACGATGCTGTAAAATGGCGACCCGCTGGATAAGTTTGAATACTCTAAACTGCCCATTGTATCTACCATCGAACAGTACTGCTGTATTTCGTAAATTCTAGATCATAATTATTATGAATTTAGAATAGAGCTTACATTCTCCTTAAATTACACAACGTGACTGTTTTTACCAGAACCACATTCATTCCCCAAACATAACGAACAATTGTGCCTATCGCACGTTCCACTCGCGCGTCTTATTATCTTTTGTCTTTGGCAATGTTTAAATACGGTAGCCAGTGTTGGCATTGACTCAGTTCCATCACTTACTACTCCCCGTAACAGCACCTAGTCAAGTGTTCGTCATCATGCGAGCCTTCCCGATAATCCTCACTCTCACTCTGTGTATCATATCGGCATCGTGCACCCTGGTTCACTATGCTATATTGAAGAACTTTGACGCTGCTTACAGAGAGTGTGCTGAATACTATGAAGTACCTAGCTGCACCGTCGACGAATACGTTGTCAATTCGTACCCCAATGATCCAGAAAACCAAAGGTTAGTGCGATGTGCCTTGGTCAACCTAGCAGCATGGGAGGATGAGTCAGGAGTCGTTGAAAGTGTGATGAATAACTTCTTCAATCCTGCTCTCGAGGACACGTGCTACGCCGATCGTACTCGTGATTGCATTGCGGCATCTCGAAAATGCCAAAGCAATCAAACGCTTGCCTACAATGCCTTCCAATGCTACTACCGGCAGTACGGAAATTTGAACCAAAGTGAACAATTCGTTCCATACTCTGCACTGGAACTGCAACAACTTGTTCAGGATTCTTTCACAATCGTGAATGTGCCACAGGATGAACTGAAGCAATACAGCCAGGGCAACTTTTTGAATCAACCAAACGCTGCTGAAGTTTTGTTCGTGATGTTTGTGCGTGGATATTTCTACACTTATGAGCAAGGACTCTCGCTGAAACTTTTGTACACCCAATTCGGCCACCCGGAACTGTTGACTCCAGAAACTCAGCAGTGCGTTGACGCAGCGAACCAGGCATGTGACGGAAAAAGGCGCAAGGATCTGGTGTTTGCCGTCTTCGTGAACTGTCTGCAAAAATTCACCCCATTGTTGAAACTGCTCCAAGACGTCGCCACTGAATTACTGGTCGCTCCATCACCACCGTGTCCGGAACCACCAGTCACATATCCGCCAATGACAGCACCTCCTCCAACGAGACCACCGCATCCCAGTACCGCACAACCATGCTACAATTTGAAGCCTTGAACCGACGAAGTCAGCTATCCATAGCGAAGGATTTCGAAGCTTCTAGACGCAATTCCTGCCGTTGTGCTGTATTGAATGAGTTTTTCAAAATAAACAGGTGAACAATTAATGAGTTTGTTTTAACGAGTTTCAAGATCAGCGGTATTCATTTCTTTTGTTTTGGTCTAGTTTTATAACAGTTCCAAAAATAGATCACCTATGTTCCACTTTCACCGCCATTTTTGTAAATCGTCCGAGCACAACTCCTATCGACCCATCGCGATGTTGTCGTGTATTCGAAGGTTGTTTGGACAAATGGGTTGAGACGAACAACCTGCTTTCAGATACTCAATATGGTTTCCGCACGGGTTAGGGAACGAACGACTGTCTCGTGTTGCTTTCCACAGAGATTCAGTTAGCTTTTTCCTAAAAAGAGCAAATGACTTCAGATTTTTTTGATATCGTTTAAGCCCCCTTTTGTATAATTTTTATGTCAAAGACACTGATGTTTGTCTAGGTGATAGCAATTCGTTGAAACAACTTGCAGATAATGGTATAGTATCTGTCATGGGGTTCAATGCGGTCGATCTGCAAAGACCCTTACAGGATATCTGAGACGATTTGTCTGCTTGGGCTCTAGAACTAGGTATCGAATTCTCTACGGAGAAAACTGAGTTGGTATTGTTTTTAGTCATAATCCTGCACAACCGAAACTTCAAATTTTGGGTACACGAAATTTAATGTCATTTCAATATCTAGGAGTCTGGTTCGATTCAAAGTGCACCTGGAGATCCCACATTGAGTATTTGAAGCGAAAGTGCCAGCAAAGGACCAATTTTCTTCGAAAATTTCTAGAACTTGAAGGGCAGCACATCCGCAACACATCCTTATTTTTCTTCAACAGTCACACGCCGTATTTTTAAAAGCATCAAGCACCAAACCATGGCACAAGTAAATTAAAATGTATAAATGTAAGTAAAATTTCAATACATTTAACAAACTTTTTCAGGGTACATCAAATCAAAATAAAAAATCATTTACATAAACATAACACTATTATATAAATATTTCATGGAAATGGGAGGGACCATCAGGGCACCCGATTAAGGCACTCTGGATGGCGAGAGTGGGAATGCCAACTCCCCATTTCTAACAGTTTGTGAATAAAGGGTGAGCACTTTTCCCCGCCCATTGGGGCATCCTCATGTTAAATGTTTTGCTCTTTTGACCAATTGTTCAATCTTGTTGTTGGAAGGAGATTCTTTATATCACTGTGGATACGTGTAAATGATGTTGCCTATCGATTCACCCAAACCGTTTTTAGCCCTTCAAATAATGGCATGATTAGGATAATCAGTGGTTTTTAAAGCTTGATTAAGTCTTACAGAGAAGAGAGCCCATAGCTGACGGACTTAGTTTCCGTGCTACAATGGGTGGTAGTACATATCATATCATACATCATACCAAAACTTTCATTTCAAAGTTTATTGACATTTTTTGACAATTCCATCGTTTTCTTAAGTACATCTTTGTTCAAATAATCCTATTCCTTTTGAATAACATTTTGAGAGGTGCATTCCGTCACATAAAAAGTTTTTGGATTTTAAATAAAATCGGGTACATTATACTTAACTTTATAAAATGCAGAATAAATTTCTCAGCCGATGTTTAAAGTTGTTTGGTAGCATTTAAAATATTTAGATTAACTAGAAAATCATAGTTGATCTTCTATTATCACTTTGAGGCATTTCCATCTTGTATCTCTTCAAAGTAAGCTTTGAATACTTAGTTTCAAGTTTTTTTTAAAGGAAACACTGTTTTTCTTTACTGTTGAACTTCACATAAATTTTTCTTAACATTAAAGATTTGATAGTAGTTACTAAATAAGTTACTCGAATTGTTATGTCTCTAGAACACATATAGGGTTCTTATAAAGTAAAATTTAGCTCTCTACATTTCCTACAAAAACACGTGCTTCAAAGAAACTCCTTGGATGTTGTCTGCTACGTTGACTGGGTTTATTCGGGATTTTCCGGTAGAAGCAATATTTGTTTACATCAAATAACTTTCTATCTAGCATTTACCTTGTAAAAGCTAGCTTTCGAATCGAAAAAGACATTTTTGAATTCTCGGTCAATTTTCGAAGGAACCTCCGTATCATAAAAAAAATAAAGAGTGTTATTTTTGCTTTGTCTCGAGTGAATTGATGTTTATTCGCAGTTTCGAAGTTCCATATATTGGCGCATATATCCCCCATATGGGATTTTGAGGATTTGCAAAGAGTAAAGCGTGAAAAATTGTTAGTAATAAAAAAATCCAATGCCATGTAGATAATGGTCATTTGCAGGTCAAAAGCAACAAAAGAAGCCAATGCGCATGTTAGACTGGCACGTTATTTCACATTCACTCACTACATTGTTAACAGAGTTTTGTAATTCTAGCTGCATATCTAACGAGCGGCTTAGGAATGTTAATTTTTGCCATTATTTTGTCGCTAATTACGTCGAATCAATATCGAAAATTTTCATTTTTACGAATGAGCTAGCTAGTGTTATTTTTGAGGCTGCGATTGGTGGTGAGATCAATCTGATTATAAATATATTACATAAACCTTATTTTAAAATTATACTAAATGGAGTGTAAAGATTTTACATTTCCAAATCTGAAAGTCTGTTGCTATTCTTAATGTTGCTGTCGGTAATGTTTTCATGGGGGGCTTATTGTATGTCAAAGTAACTTCGGAATGAGCGTGACTTTCCAGACATTCTGAAATGGGTTGCTGGATCTACAGTAGAGTTTCACTTTCTTGCTCTTGGATCAAAACTGTTTTCAATTGTCCTTTAAGGGTAGTTGCATTTAGATATGCTACATAATACATTGCCGTCCAATCAGTGTTATATTGAATACACACACATGATTCAATTGCATCGTAGTTTTCTGAACACGAAAAAAGCCGCAAACAGTTTCAAATAAGTTTGGAAAATCGTTTTTATATTCTATTTAATATTCTTCAAACTATTGTTTTGTTCAATCGTTCTTTAAATTTAAACAAAACATTTCTAAACGTTTTCTCTGAAAGTTTAATAAAGCGAGAACAAAAACCTCATCGATTTTCAGCACATTTTGCTTAATTTCTTTGTTCTCTAATTCCATGATTCAAATCACAAATCATAAGTAGTTTTTTAAGAAGTGTCGTTTTAGTTTGAGACAATCAAAGATTCAAACGTATACCTTTCCAAAGTATAAGCACTTTTGAGTAAACTAGCATCACCATCACAAGAGATAATATTTTCATAAGATAAAAGTGGTGTTAGTTCAAATGGGCATGCTCAGCATTTCAAGAAATTACCAGTCTCGAACTTCCAGAGTAGCGTAAAGTTAATGTTTTTTAAAGCACTGGAGATGATATTATTTTCTGATCTAGACTATCACTTAAGCCACAAAAAAACTGAAAAAATAGGCCGATCTGGTTCGATTGGATTGCTTTATCGGATTTGTATACTAAGATTCTCTAGACTATATACTGTTCCAATAATTATAATTACACTAATCATTAACCGTCAAATCAAAGTGCGCACAGTATTCAACAAACTTCAAGCTGCGTCCTGTTATTTACATCCAAAATAAACTGTTACATTTTTTTTATTCAATTTTTCGCACAGAAGTTTGAAAATGCATTGTTTTCTCCCAAGCAAAGAAAATGGTTTGTGCACAAGCGGTGCACCGTAAGTGGTCTTTCGATCAGGGAACTGGTATAGGAAGAAGGTGTGCAGCATCGAAGCAGTTCAAACCGCATTACGCAGGTATCAACAACAGTGCTCTTTCGTAAATTCGCCGAGACGGGGTAGAAAACCTGGTACTGCTGACCCAACAATCGACAGACAGGTAAGGGACTATTTCAGGCGTCATCCTTCAGCGTCAGTCCGAGATGTAGCAATTAAGCTAAGTACTTCAGCGACTATAAAACTCTGCCGGGACCACAGTTTAATACCTCGCCGAAGGGAAAGGATGATCCTGGATCAGTGATAGCCATTTACACCGAAAAATTCGGCAAGAAGGTAATGATGAGGCAGGCGATATGCGGATGTGGATAAATAGTTCGTCTAATCATTACGACAGGCACAATGGTCAAATCTACGAGAAGGAGTGTCTGCAAAAATAGATGCTACCCTTGATCAAACAGCATAACAAACCTACAATCTTTGGTCTGGTCTTGCTTCCTACCGTTACTCTAAATATGCACTAAAATGGTAAAAAGGAACAATGTCGTATTTGTACCAGAGGAGATAAATCCACCAAACTGCCCAGAGATTCACCCTATCGAAAGTTTCTGGGCTTTGACGAAGGCGAAGCTGAGGAAAAACATGAAACTAGTGGATAGTGTTGAAAAATTTATGAAAGATTGGCCAAAAGTGGTGAAATTGGCAGAAAAAAGCACTGTGCAGGAGCTTATGAGTAGTTTTAAGGAAAAAGTTAGAGAACTCGCCTACCCTACGAAAAATAAAGCAAATTGAAATGAAGATGGGAAAAATATATTTTTATTTGCTATGTTTTAGAATAAAATAATCCAAAATCACAGTATTGTTTTTTTATTTTGAGATTTTATATATTTTTCGGAACAGGCTATATGACTTCGATGGAAGCTAAGAAAACACGCAGACATGATTCAATTATAGGTCATGGGTAGCAAGGACTTTGAGAACATTTTAAATTATATCCATACATTGAAAGGTGTTCTGTGTCTTTCCATAATTGTTCGAGAATGTTCAAGATTGGTTGCAATGCATTAGAAATGTTAGATATCATATCACGCATCGCAATTTGCTATAGACGAAAAAAAATTATCTAGACTGCCACCTGAAAAGGGCTGAAGTTTTGTGATCGATTTTTTTTTAAATCAAAATAACTCAGAAGGGAAAAGACAGACAAAAGAGTGATGCATAGGTGACTTCTTGAAAATTGTTTCAACTTTTATGTAAAAATTGTTTTAGCTTTTCTGTAAAAATTGTTAAATCGATTCTTACACGCTTGATTTTTTTTTAAATTTGAAGTCAATTTGAAAATTTTCAACATTGGGTACTGAAGGGTACACAGAAAAATCTTTGTTCGAAATAATACGAGTAATTAATTGACTAATATTGTGGATTTGTCATAATATTCAACGAATTAGAATTAGTAAGAATAGTTAGAATTTGTACCAAAAGTGGAACCAAATGGTAGACCAAAGAAGCCATTTCAAGATTTGAACATTCAAATTAAGCGTCGAAAAGTTGCACCTTTTAGAAAATCAACATTCGAGAAAAATGTCAGAAGATGAAGGACTTTCGTTTTGCATTCGAAGTTTCATATTTTCTATCTTCCACTGTATATTTCCAAAATCAAATTCATTTCAGATTTATGGAATGCGTCATTCACATCGCATACCGATTGAACTCAAAAGTATGGCAAGCGCGTCACACAGACACTTCAATCACCATTTATCAAAATGTGGCCATCAGAAAGCATTGGTGTGCTCAGCAAAAATATGTACTTTAATAATTCCTACAATTTCTTAGAATACATTGAAATCGTCAAATTTGAACAGAGAACTAATTATCTAAAAAAAAAAACAGTTTTAGGAAGGTGCTGAAAGAAAATTTATCTCTTTAACGTTAGGCTGTAGAAACTTAGCGTCTTCAGAAACTTTTTTTTAAATCATCTTTGTTGAAGACAACAATCTGTTGTTTCATGGCTGGAAAAAGTTAAAATTTGAAAGTGTTATTAAGCACTTATGAAAAGTTGGGCGTGTTTTTTCAAAAGATGCGGAATAATATTTTGAGCAACTTTTTTCAAGACACCTAGTCGATAAAATGATGACATAAGGGTGAAACTGTTTTTGACAGTCTTTTTCAGAACTGTACCACTGTGCTCCGTGCCGATCGTTTGGTGTACAAGTGCTGATGAAAGCCCGCCGGTTGCGGCAGTCAAACAGGGAGGAGTGAAAATCCCGCTGACATGCTGTTTAAACGGTCAGCCCGTCGACATCCTTTCCCGCAACTTTAGTTCGACCCTTATCACCGCATTGGGATCCCTCGAGTGGTGATATCCATCGTTTCCACCGCTCCGCAAAAGATCGCACAACATGTGAGTGCCCTCTGGCGTCCGCATCATCACCGTCGGCAACCTAAAAAAATGCGCAGGTAAGTCGACCATGGCCATGACTCAGACACAACATCACGCACACTTTCACACTAACCAACTCGATGAATGAAAAAATATACAAAAAGGTAAAATAAATACACATAAATGAATTCTAAAGTACGTTACGTTTCAATTCTAAATCAATAGCCCTGTGATGGTTTAAGTCCGCTCTCCGCTATCCGTTACGTTTCACTTTGGTACCGAATCTTCTTCAGCTTTTATCCGCATCAAAGTTTGACAATCTACTGAACCGTTTGATACTCCCCTCGAGGTTTTTGCTCATACTATGTAAGTTAGTTGGGAAAACAAATAAAACACAACCAGTGGTCTCTTGTTTACGAGAGTGGCGCATTAGCCATTGCGTTTACGATAGTCTCAGTTAAAAGAATCGGACGGACGGTTACAACATGTCAATTTTGATCGCATTTATTAGATTCATCTGGTAATATCTAATACGCAGAAAGAATTCAACTAGACCTTAACCTAATAAACTTGTATTCTCATGATATCCAACTAAGTTTTTACTCTGCTTTGTATATGTACTTAGTATACCAAGTCGATTTCTTTTCTGCCACTGCATATTTTCAAAACACAGAACAACACAACACGACTTGCTTACAAGCACCCCTCGTAGCTTTTGTGGCAAAGTATTGTTTCTAAACATTGCGACTCCTAAGATCATACCAAACAATCCTATGACCTGCACTCCGCACTCTTAAATATAGCGGTTCAGTAGTGTACATCTCCAGTCCACTTATTATCAAACGCCGCAATGCAAGCCCTTATTGCTAGCTTGGTGCTCACGTTCTATACGGTTTGGGCAGGAGACGTTCCGACATTCTATCCTCAGTTTGCAGTGTACAAGAGTTTTCCTTCGGCCCTGGCCGAGTGTGCCCAGTTCTATGAAGTATCCAACTGTTCCTTGGACCGCATAGTTAAGGACTCCTTTCCCAACGAACGAGAAGTGAAGAAATTAGTTCGCTGCGTGTTCGTCAATTTGCGCTGCTGGAACGATGCCGCCGGGGTGCAGGAGCATGTGATTCACTCTTTCTTCAATCCGACTCCGGAGGATAGCAACTTTCTCGATCGAACCCGAGAATGCATCAAAAAGTCTCAGCTGCAGCTTGAAAGCAGTAGTGACGTTGAAACGCAAGCTTACAACGCATTCATCTGCTATTATCGGCAATACGGTAATATGAACAACACAAACCAATTTTTGCCACTCCTTCCACAGGAACTGGACCAGTTGGTTCTGACATCACTTTCCCTTGCTAGCGTATCCAACGAAGCACTGGTAGAATTTAGTCTCGGAAACATGCTGGACAATTCCGAGTTCATCGAAGTTCTAGCGATCATTTTCATCAGAGGAGGATTCTCCCATCATAATTCGATGCTGAATCATCTCTACATTCAATTCGCTAATCCGGAAATTCTGTCGCCGAAAACGGAACAGTGTGTCGAAGCAACTTTCAATACCCTCCCGTGTTACACCAGTGAGAAAGAGCAGCTGTACAGGGTTTTCCGAAACTGTTTTCAGGAAATTACGGACATACTGAGTTTGGTGCATCGGCTATCCAATAAATTACTAGGGAGTGATTCCACGTGCAGTTCCGGGAGTTCAACTAAAGCGCCCAGTAAAACCTACAGTCAAGCTCCCTTTTACAACGTTGCTCCACGACGAGGAAGTTTGCCACAAGTTGCTGGTGACCTTCCAAAAGACATTCAGTTGGCTTTTAACTGGAGAACATTGATGCAGTGAAATAAAATCCTAAAACGTAAAGAATCTTTTCTTGTATCCAAACGCATGGCTTTAATTTCCTGCCACCAACCAATCGCCCATCTATGATGCGGTAAATTTAATTTCCAACTGGCGTAAATAGCCCGCACCACTAGTGAAATTCCAACTAAAGTACTAAACTTTGCTCATGGTTGTCACTTGCCGCTACCATACAACAGTTTGGATGAAAATTACTTTCTTGGGATTGTGCCCACTTGTTTAAATTATAAACTTTTATTCGCAGTACCAACCCCTCTCCAACCCTTTGATGCTTTGGAATCGATGAACAGTTCGTTGCCACCACTTATCATTGTGTCCCTGTTACCATTGTTAGGAGGAAAAATGTCCAATATTTTCCATTCATCAGTCATTAAAGATGACCAACCGACGTGTTGGTTGTCTGATACGCGTATAAATCTTGATTATACTGAAACTATTTTTAATGAATTTATGTAAATTGAGAGCTCAATTGTTTGCGAACTCGCACTGTTCTGACCCTTTTGTGATAAAATCTATTAATATTACTTTGGCAAAACCAAACTGGTTGCTCTTCTAACTCTTCAGAGTAGAGACACACAGACGCTATTGCTGTTTTTTTTTTGCCAACGAAAATATGTATACAACTGTAACTTTGTCGAAGACAACTTTTCGATTGAACATCGGCTAACAAGATATTAATTATTTATCGGGATGATGTTCTTGTGCGAGCCTTCATCAATTGTTCAGCAGACAACATTGACGGGTCTGATGCGAAGAGCGGAGTCAAAAGCCAAGTTTACTATGTCATACAGCAGGAAGGTGAGTAATTTATAGAAGAAATTGATTTCTACGGTAGTGACAATAAATAAATAATTAACTAGACGATCAAACGGAAACCGGTCTTCGGAAAAGTTGTTGTTGGCAACACAGAAAAAAATAATTAATTTTAACAGACGCGTAAAATTTCCCTTCAAGCTAAAGCAAGCGTAAACAACGTAAACTACGTAATTGTTTGCAATCTTGCATACACCAGACCTGATTCCAGCTTTACTTGGCTTAAATTTACCTGAAAGATCCCTTTAGTTCATGCCAAATCTAGCATTCCTTCTGAGTGCGTTAGATAACGCAGAAAATTATATGTTTCTTTCTATCTGTGAATATTTCTGGCAAGCATTCACAGATAAAAAGAAACATTGAATTTTCTGCGTTATCTAATGCACATAAAGGGAATGCTAGATTTGCCAGAAAATAATGGGATATTTCATGTATATTTAAGGCAGATAACGCCTGAATCCAGCCTGTTATATGGAAGATTGCCAATATTGTTGTATGGCACATGAAAAGTTGCAAACAATTTCGTTGTTTACGCCTCCTTTAGCTTGGATTTGAACGAGGGGATATTTTACACGCTCGTTAAAATTATTTTTTTTTGTGTTGTAAGAAACCTAATGATATCTCTTTGTACAAAAAAAACTAGGAAAATGAAAGCGAAAAGTTTGGATTTCCCATGACCAGTTGAATTCATATTTAAGTACTTGAATCAGAAATTGATTTGGAATTGATGATGGGGTACAACTTGACTCTATTTTAAGCCACCCTAGTGTCTACAGTGGAATATTTGCAGAGATAGAGAAAAACATTTGATTTTCTGCGTTATCTAATGAACATAAAGGAAATGCTAGATTCTGCAGAAAGTCATGGGATATTTCATGTAAATTTAAGCCAGATAACGCTTGAATCTAGTATATTGTATGAAAGATTGCAAACATTGTTGTATGGAACATTATAGGTTGCAAACAATTTCGTTGCTTACGCTTACTTTCGCTTGGAATTAGGGCTGCAAAATGGTGAGTCGACAACTGTGATGGAGCGTGCGTCCCCGCAACATAGCTCTGGTCCTCACAAGTTCCTACCTCATGCTTCCACGGGTCAGCAGATGACAAAGACCGCCAGCTAAGGGTTGCGTACTTAGCTGGTAGTGCAGCCTGGGCACTGTTGTCCTTCTGACTTCAGCTAGATTGAGGAGGTGCGTGCCGAGCGTCTGTCTACCAAGGAGGTCTGTTCACCAGCGGCTGAGTAAGAAACGCTGTATCTCGTCAGCTATACCTTAGGAGGCAGTCCCACCAACGCAATGTAGGCAGCGCGGTAAGATAGCATGCTGAAGTCTTACCCTACCACGAAAAATGTAAGTATTCTTTATTTCTTTATACGGTATATAATTTTGGATCATCCGTGGAATCAGAAGACATGCAGATAGTACACATGTTTTTCTCATTTTATATTATAACATCCCTTCACAATATTTTTTATGCTATTTTCAGCTTCGCATTTATCCATCATCGTAAGTTTTAGTCCACTTACCCCCCATGGAGCGAGATAAGGCGCTATAACCTTGGCAATTATTGCCACGCTTTTGGTTCAAATGCCAAAAGTTCACCCACAGGCAAAAGGAGCATAAACTAATCTTTCTAGCATCTATGCTCCCAACGATAAGGTACAAATTATCACACTGTATAACTCAACATGGAAGCGTTTGGTACGGGAGGTCCACGCTTTCTTCCTTCCCTTGATTCAGAGTAGTAAAGCGATTTTAGATCTTTCTGGAATCGCTCTATTTCTTGGAATCCTCTCTGCGGCACATACTACGCAGTTGGCCTGGCCGATGACAAGAAAAATGATGTATTCAAGAAAACATCATTTTCCAGGATGCTTTCAAGAATTGGCTGCGTTAGTATGAGATTAGATTAGATTAGATTACGCTTACTTTCGCTTGGAATTAAGCGAGAGGAAATTCTACGCACCTGTTAAAATTCATTATTTTTCTGCGTATATGAAGAAAAACAGACGGATTTAGCTGAAATAGGCTACGTAAGATACATTATTTTGTTTGATTCGCCGAAATTCAGCTGGTACAGTTACAGGTAAAAAACGTTCTAAATCGTACCAAACATTTTCATCATTATTGAAAGCTTTCAAAGCGATTGCTAACGTGGCACGTGTCGTTTGATTTATGCTGAATCTAAATTATTATTGATTCACTTATCAAATGATGATTTCACATTTCACAGTAGCCCTGCAAGTATATTGCAGAGGCCATCTGCAAGGCATTGCACACTTAGTGATAGAACAAACTCATTTGTTTGTTACAGCGCTCCTAGTTCATCTTGGAGGCGTGAGGCAGGAACTTGTGAGGACCCTCCTTCGAAGTAGTCAACTCCCCATTTGGAGCCCTAAAACTACACAGATAAAAAGAAACATTGAATTTTCTGCGTCATCTAATTCACATAAAGGAAATTCTAGATTCTGCAGAAAATAATGGGATATTTCATGTTTATTTGAGCCAGTCAACGCCTGAATCTAGCCTGTTGTATGAAAGATTGCAAACATTGTTGTATGGCGCATGAAAGATTGCAAACCATTTCGTTGTTTACGTATTTTTTTACTTGGAATTGAACAAATATACGCGCTAGTTAAGCTTAGTTATTATTTCCTGTGTAGACTAGACACGGTACGCAAAAACTAAATTCCCTTCCACCGTTGTTGATTGAATGGCAACCAAAAATTTTCAACTTAAACAAAGTGACAGCCCAACACTTTAGATTTAGATAGTTTCTTGAAAGGCGCCTTTCGCGTACACTGAAAACCTACTTCTCTTAAAATACCTTGCTATGGGTAAAATTGACTTTTTCAATCATACTTCGGGGTTGAGTTAAAACTACCTATCAGTCAGAACAAAATTATATCCAAAATAAAAGTCCAATCAGTGTACTTAGTTTTGAGTACTTTCACACTTGATTAGGGATAGCCTGTTTTCTCTGTGCAGGTACTGTTATAGCGATCAGGACATTTGAATCGTTGGGATACAGCAGTTCCTGAATCTACAAGATTATCACCTTACTGGACGAAGAAAAGAGCATCAAGAGGAGGCTTGGTTCCGACCGTCCATTGGTCATGCCCAACCAAAAATTCCTGCAGAAACTGAAGCGCAAGACCGAGGGTAAGATGGCGAATCCTAGATTTAAATGCAACGGAAAAAAAAGTAAGTAAATAAGTGAGTTACCACCCAGAAGCTGCGACCGACAACAATTATCAAAGTGGTTTTCCCGACGAAGTGCAATGTGGTGGTAGTGGTTATTATTGTTGAGTCATATCTGGCCGCACCAAGCTCCCGAAGAAGGTTCTCCTCTGGCTGATCATCAGTTAGAAAAGGATGTTCTATTCATAGCGCTCCTAGAGTACGTTCCGTGTTCCGTGTCCAAGCTGGATCACGTGTTGACTTCTCCTAGAAAATCCGTATGGCGCGTGCTGAAAACGCACTGGAAAACCTTGACGACGACTCGAAAACCTTAAAGTAAACGCCGGAGTGGAACTATCAACCGTGAGCTTAGTGGAAAGGTCGTGAGGTCAATCAGTAGCTAGCCAGGTATGTTCTATCGCGATTTGAGTAAAAAGTATGATGCCGCCCATAGTACAGTGCAGCTACTTTGCTAAGGCGAAAACTTACAGTCATACCGCGCCATAAGGCAACCCAATTGATCACTCAACAGATTACCGTAACTAAAACCCGTGATCGAAAGATGTATCACAAACTGTTAACCAAGTCAGGTGGATGCATACTTGCATGAACGATGAAACTTGTGTAAAGGCCGACTTCAGATAGCTTCCAGGACCAACATTTTACAAAGCGAATGCTCGAGAAAGTGTCCTTGTTAGATTCAAATTTGGTTTTGGGGATAAATTTGTTCGCAAATATATGATCTGGCGGGGAATTAGCTAGATGAACACACAATTTTTAAAACTGAATTCACTAATTCTGCCCTTCATCCCTTTATCATATGATGGCCCGATGACATTTTGTCCAGATCTTGCGAGTTGTCATTACACTACAATGACGACGGAGTCCAGTTTGTTCCGAGCACCCTCAATCCACCCAATTGTTAAGGGCCATTGAAAATTACTCGGCGATTATGAAAAGACAACTGACGATTAAAGATACAGTCATCGTAACAGCAGCTAAGATGCAAAATTGGTTGCAGAAAATTTGGGATTCGACATATCTTTTTAATCAACATGCAACCCTAGAAGTGGACAGCAATTTCTGCTAGAACCAAAGATGAGAAGAGAAAGTATTGATAGGTCCGTATTCTATGAAATAGAATATTACGCGTAGGGCTTTTTTGTTTAGCAGTATTTCGAAGCAAACGCACACACTTTTGCTGCACATCCCTATGTGGGGTAGGTCAAGACAGGAATGGAGCCGCCACCTTGACTGGCAGAAATGTACGCGCTTGATCGTGATCAAATACCGCCTATGGCACAGAGCAGTTCTAGCGATGTGAAATTTTGTTTTTACTCTTCCTGAAGGCTACATGTGACATAAATCAATTTCCAATTAGAAGTTTCAAACAACTTCTAATTATTCAATTTCATAGCCTGCCGAAAGCTATCGGATCTATCACTACTTTCCCTTCACGTCTTTGGTTCTAGCCAAAACTGCTGCCCACTTCAAGGGTTGCATGTTGATAAGAAGGATATTTCCAATTCCGTTGTGCACCGGGTCGTATTAAGGGAAAAGTTAAAAAATCCTTCGAAACCGAGACGAATAATTTGTTTCGAATAATTAATAGTAAGCACTTTAGTGAAACCCGTTTTCAAATTCGTTAATTTAAATCCGAAATACACCCAAATGATGTTGTTCTATTTTAAAGTGGGCCACACAGATAAAAAGAAACAAGTAATTTTCTGCGTTATCTAATGCACTTAAAGGGAGCGCTAGATTTGGCAGAAATTAATGGGATAGGTACTTCACTTAAGTTTAAGCCAGATAACGCCTGAATCTAGCCTGTTATATGAAAGATTGCAAACATTGTTGTGTGCCACATGAAAAATTGCATAAATCTTGTTGTTTACGCCTCCTTTGGCTTGAAATTAAACGAGGGGAAATTTTAAGCGCTTGTTTAAATTAATAATTTTTTTCTGTGTATGCTTTGGGTTTCGAAGAAGGTGTCATTCTGTTTCTGAAATCATTTTATGTTTTTTACTACAATTGTTATTTTTTTATCACAACTCCTCATCACAATTGATTGTATTTTCATCATTTTGGGTTATTTTTGCTCACCGTTAAATCAATTGCATAATGTGTCACTTAATAGAAACCGGTCGAGTTATGAAAATCCCTTCTTTATGCCACATGTCTCTCATCTCTATTGTTGTTGTTGTTGTTGATTCGAATTTACGTAACTATCAGCCTGAGATTAGTTCGTCACGCCAGGGATTTGGCCTGCACCAAACATATCGAACCCATTAACACATGGGCCGGTACCAACGACTTTATTTCCCTTTCGAAGGAAGCCTTGATCAGACATTTTTCGTCTCGGAAAATCCCAACGGCACTTGGAATTGGAATTGATATCGGACCGACTAGGATACCACAGGCCACGCTTACCAGTACACCACCAACGCCGTAAATTCTCTTCTATTACAAGAGAGGAAATGGAAAATTTACTGAAAAAAATACAACCCGATAAGTGGGAATCATTGCCTTTGGCCGGTTCTTTAGAAAGCCAAGCTTAGTGATATAAGATAATGCAATTTTTTTTCTTGATTTAAATTCATTCAACTTTAACAACTAGAAATAAAAACATTTCATAACAATTCTAATGCGTATTTTTTCCTCGTTGTGGATCAAGACTTTGGTCTGTAATTTATTTTGCTCTTTGTTCTTTCCACAGTATAAGAGAATATAAACTGTATTTTTCACGAGACACAAATTTATTAACCTTTGACTTTATGGTGTTCCTTTCAATTACTGAACGTCCTTATATACCACCTGTCTTAATGAACTGGGAAGTAAAGGTTCAGCAGTGGTTGGTGGTGGAAATAGGTGAGCGACAAAGGGGGAATAATTCACCATTCAGTAAGCAAGCATGAACATTAATTTCACTGAACTAATATTGCCAAACATATCTTTCGGAAACAAGTTGCTGTGAGGTCCGTTTGGTTCTGTGCGGTAACGTACAAGAGACTTAATGTCAACTTAGTTGCTCTTTCTATTAAATGATTATTACGTTCATCCCGAAATGTTTAAATTAATTTGTGTAAAATGCTTATTTTTAAGTTGCATACAACACTTAAGTTTTTCATCGAGTTGAATCGAAAAATGTTGAAGGTCACAAACACAAACTGTGACATTTTTATTCAAACGAATTAATTCATTGTCCATTTATTCTGCGAAGGCTCGTGAGAAAACAAAATGCTCGTGAGAAGACAAAAGACTATTCTTTGAAATTAAGACAAAAACAAGGTGTATCTAGTCAGATTTATACCCATAAATTCGTTCTGAAGCTCAGCCAATCTAAAATAAGAGCGCCTTTTTTAGAGCATGCCTGGTCAGTGCTGGTAAATGTACAATATTTGCTACGAAATGTTAAGGACCGCAAACTAAAAATCATGTTTAGATACAATTCAAGAAAACGCGAACAATAGAAAACAGAAAAAATACCCCAGTTGAAAATTATTGGGCAATTGTTAAAGAGAAGTTGAAGAAAAGTGGAAACTGACTCAAGATGCAACGGAGAGTGAAAAGATAGTGAAACAAATGGCCGTTCAGGTTAGCTCAAAGAGTGGCCAAAATATTGGTATTGGTAAGTATTGGAATAAAAGTTTGATACTTCGTCAAAACCAAATCCGAATGATTTTCTGCTATTTTTCCTTTGAAAAGCAGTGAATTACTGTCATTCTGAGTACTTAATATTTTGATTTAATTATCATGGTTTGAAATGAGATTAAATGACTCAAGTATTAGAACCCTTTAACAATCAGAAAACGACAGCAATATCAGTTGTTTTACAGAAGCCGAGAATCGGAAAAAAAATTCAACTATGTTTTCAAATGGGAGCACACATGCGCAGACCACAATAAGATAATTTTGAAAAAAAAAAAATTGCCAACCAGGAGACCGGAAACATGGAATGTCTGGAAAATCCGTAAAAGTGGTAAATACATTAACCTTGTACTACTACCATGGTTTTAGCCTCCTTACGAAGATGTGTATATATATATTCGTCTTAAGAAACCGACTTTCGATGCAAGGCATGAAGGACCTCGTGTTATGTGCAACGAACTCGGCTCGATGATCTGAACACATGGCTTTATGTGTGTTTATGTGTGTTTGTGTGTGTGTACTGTAACGAAATTTCTAACTCACTTTTCCAAGCAACTACTGAACGATTTGAATGAAACAACTGCCAAATGAAAAGTTTTGTGATCCCATAGGTTTGGAACTTTATTGGAATCGGTTTACTGGTTCCAGAGATACCCTCATAAAAGTGGCCAACATAGATAAAAACCTATCATGCAAAACCTCAAATTACAGAAGAATTCAAAAATAAGTCCAATGGTGATGATATCAAAAGTCCTGAACCACATTGCCAACATCCGGATTGATTCGGCTACTCCCGGGAAGTGGTCAGATTCGGTTTAAGATCAAGTTGGATTTTTATTTTCAAATAAATTTACATGTAATGTGAGAACGAATTTACTGTAACCCAATCTGATCATCTTGAACATCCGGAATATCTGAAGGGTTGTGCATCTTGTTCTAGAGTGACGAAACATAAACAAATTACTGGTTTATTTTAAGCTTTTCAGCTAGTCTTCTGCTCCAGTTACTATGCTCGACATTTAGTGGATGTTCCGGAAAACTTTCAGGAAAATCATCATATAGCAAAAACATTGTGTGCCTAATAAAGGGTAAAGAAAGCAAAATAACAGAAGTCTCAACACAACACGCAGCACTTTAAGAATCACAAATTATTCACGAAAAATTAAGGAAAAATATAAGTCTCCCCCCTAATTTTCAGCTCGCTTTCCTGTATTGCTTTTTGTTTTCTAGAAAGAAAAACCTTCCGGCAGAAGCGGGGATCAAAATCTAACTCCATACTTCGATTGCATTAGTATATGTGACCACATGGCAATGCGTTAATATGTATGATATGGAATAATTCAATCCTTATTCACAATGCATCCTAACAGAATAAGATGATTTCCTGTGAAAAGTCAGGTATTATAGTAAAAGTGTAAACTTTAAGCTAATTAAAGGGTGTACCGTTTAAAATCCGCACACACTCAAATTGCGCTAACTTTTGAACCGTTGGGTTAAATTAATTGAAGTTTTGCGTAAACATAGTTTAATGCGTATTGTTTACACTCTGCGGGTTGTTGTTATCAGGGGCCCAAAGGTGTTCAACTTGGCGACAAAAGAACGGTGCGTGCGTGAAAAAGTGTTGCACGAACGAGAACTATCACAAACGCGTAGTTGGGGCTTTTTCACGGAAACCGAGCGCCTCAGTATGAGAGGTGGCTAAGAAGTTGCACGTGAGCAAGACTTTCGTGTAGAATACCGTAGTTTAAGGTTTCGAAGTCCCCAAACCATGACGAGAAACAGAATACGGTCGCAAAAAGCCGTGCCGAGAAGATGGACGACCAGAAGTTAACGAAACCACACTGCTGCGTAATGGATGACGAGACATATGTAAAGGTGGACTTCAACGAGATTTCTGGAAACCTGCATGTGACTGCCAAGGATAAGTGTGATGTTCCCGAGAACCTCCGGGCAGAAGATGTCGGAGTTCACCAAGAAGTTCGAAATTTGGCAAGCGATTTGTACTTCCGGAAAGCGGAGTACACCTTTCGTTACCGCAAGCAACATAAATGGACACAATATAATATAATAGTGGAATGAAAGAGTGTCTTCAAAGGCGGCTTCTCGATCTCTTTGAGGCTCACGACGGTCAGACGATCTGGCCGGATTTGGCATCATGCCACTACATGAAGGACGTGATAGAGTGGCGAATGATGCAATATTGTGGTTATTTTTGTGTCTTATAGTGTCTTACTATTGTGGTTATTATTCTTGGTTGTTACTGTGTCTGGTACTAGACACACGAAAATCGGAAGACCCCAAAAGAGTTTTGACGAACTTTGTGAGAGAAGTAAGCGATTAAAAGCTACAGAGCTAAGAGCTAATTATTAAAAGGAAAAGCTTGGTTTTGCTGTGCAAATGAGTCATAAAACTGATGGAGAGGGTTTTGCTGCCAATTTGCTGAAGAATCGTAAGAAAAATATGAAATTCGGTCCAGTGTTACAAAAGTTATAATTCTTTGTAAAATAGTTATTATCTAAAACTACGTACTTTGGACCATCCTATCTCAAAATGAGTCAACCCAATAGCAAAATGAAAAAATCCACTAAATCTTACCAAATCTACAAAAAATTGTCAAAAGGTCGAAATTAACAATTGTAAACAATACTTCAAGCAAAAAATGCCAGGAAATGACATGTTGCTATCATCTATATCCACTACCGACGGGAAGATATTAACGCCTTGTATCTGTTTCTGGCGCTATTTTGTTTGTGGGAGCAAGCAGATCCTAGAAATATACGCTAGAAGTTATTGTTTACAAATGTTACTTTCGACCATATCACTATTTTGTCTAGAAATATTGCATAATTCTAAGAACTACTTCTACACTAAGCGAAATCAATTTAAGGTATTCATCAGATTGCATTATGATTATTTGCTGTAAGAAATCAGTATGAATTTAATAAATTTGAAATAAATGATATTGAAAAAAAAAATGGAGCGGCCCGGATTCCAACTTTGAACGTTCAGGTTATGGATCTAGTCATTTGCCCACTTGTATATATTAACACTTGTAATCAAGTAGGTTGAAAGGCATACAATGTCGTTTATACAAAATCCATTCATAAGTAAGCCTTATAAAATTCCTAACCATCGTTCATAAGTTGAACCTTATGAAACTCTCATGTATATTTGCCTAAGTGTAGGAACTTTTTTCAATAGAATCCAGCAATGAGCGATTCTATTTTGTCGCACACTTTTTCATTTATACAGTGCCGTTATAAAATTTTCGAGGAATTTTTAGTACAGCTCGAAACAAAACACTGCTGGCTAGCATACTCTACAAATAATAGAATAAAAAACGTAAAGGTGATTGTAATATGAATGAAAGGGGAAGTAATCAAAGAGAGTTTCTCAATGTTAGATTCGCCCTAATGGAAGCCATGTAGGTATGGCGGGGCAATTTAATTCAATCTTGAATCGGTTTTGACTCACTTTCGTCTAAATTTGAGTCACTCATACCTATATGAATAAATGTGACCGGGATTGACAAGTCGCCATATCTAAGACACCGACTTAAATCAGATCGATGTTTTAGATATGACGAGTTGTCAATCCCAGTCACATTTACTCATGTATGAGTGACTGAATTATCAATTTTGACGGATGCTCCGGAACATCCGGAAAACTCTCAACGTCGTAAACTGTTCTCTGCATAGCTTTACTTCTTATGTACAAATGGTTTTGAGAAAAATGGTCTTGATTTAGGACGAGACTAAAGCTCGATTCATAGTAAATCTGGACGTACGGTTTTATACACCACCGCGTCCCTGGTGGTTGGAACAAACAACGTTTGACAGGCATTTGTTGATGTTTCATTGACGAAGAAATTGGTGAAAAGTTTTTCACAATTGATTGACGCATCTTGACATTGCGGTTCATGGAACTTGAGAAAAGAAAATTAATTGTGCACAAACATCTAGAGAATCCTTCGTGGTCTGCCTCAAAAATAGCAGAAGTATTAAAATTACCAAAGTCAACGGCGTGTCTTATTATCAAACGTTACAAGGACACTCTGAATGTGGATAGAGCACACCGGATCTATCATAAAAGTGGCACTAGGGACAAAGAGCTGAGAAAAAAGGTGTTGAGGTACGTGAAAGGCAACGCAGCTGTCTTGATACGGCAAAAAATACGATTCCAACTTTTCCACCGTGCGTAACATCCTTTCAAGAGAAGGATATAAGTCTTTTAATGCCAATAAACATCCGAATCGCTCCCTGAAATAAAATTTAGTAGCCAAAAAGCGAGGACGATTACTATACGAACGAGTTTTGACGAAATTTGATGGCTGAATTTTAATGGATGACGAAACATAGGGTAGGTAACGACTTAAGCACCCCGAGACCCTATTCCAAGCACGGGGTTAACGTTAACCTACAACGCTCATTTTTTGCAGTATGGTGCTCCATCTAGTGAAGCACCATACTGCAAAAAATGAGCGTTGTAGGTTAACGTTAACCCCGTGCTTGGAATAGGGTCTCGGGGTGCTTAAGTCGTTACCTATCCTATGTCAAAATGGATTAAACAAATCCTCGGATGAAAATTTTACCTGGCAACCGGTCAGGTGGATGTTCTTTCCTGGTATTAATTTAATTTTGCTGATAAGTTTGCTCGGAAACTAATGATTTGGCAAGGAATCTGCAGATGTGGCCTTAAGGGGACCCTCCCCTGGATATGGGCAAAAATAAGGCAAAGTTTGTATTTTTATTGAGAGAGAATGAAAAGGCGTACGAACTTTTGAGTTTGAAGAATAAATTTGATTGTTATTCAAAATTTCAACGAGATAAAAATATTGTAAAAATTCAAAATGGCGGCTACAAAATCGCGATTTTCGTAAGCCTCTGCGCGCAAAACATGGGGCGACAGCTTCAAGCTTGCAGCCTCTTGTAGTAGACAGAAATCAAATCAAGTTATTATTTCTGAAAGATAATGAAAATTTCTACGGTTTGAACTAAATTTCAGACAATTTAAATTTAAACTCATGGCATAGTGATCATTTGAACTGAAAAGTTTAATTTTTCGCTACTTTTTTTTTCATTTCAACCGTGTTCAAAAATTATAAATAGTAAATTATTAATGCCAATTTTTAGTTCAAGCCGTACAAAAAAATAAAACCTTTTAAACAGTTATTTGATGGAGGGAATCGGATTAAAAGTTCAAGCCCGGGGCTTGAAGTAAAATTCAAAAACATGGTTTCGAGAAATCGCCATTTTGTAGCCGCCATTTTGAATTTTCTCAATTTTATCTCTTTGAAATTTTGAATAATAATTAAATTTAATCGTCAAAATTGGAAGTTCATACGCCTTTTCATTCTCCCACAAAAAATACAAACTTTGCCTTATTTTTGCCCAAATCCAGGGGAGGGTCCGATTAAAACGAAGGTGTTCATCACATCTCACACAATGACCTCGAAGGTTTACATTGCAGAGTGTCTGAAAACGCGGATTTTACGCTTCATTCAGCAACACAAGACCAACGTTATGTTTTGGCCGGATCTAGCCAGCTGCCACTATTCTAAGGAGGTACTAGGATTTCGTCACCAAAGCGAATAATCCTACGAATTGCCCTGAGTTCAGACCGATCGAAAAATATTGGGCAATTGTCAAGCGAATGCATTTAAAGAGGAATAAGTTCGCCGGTACAGTAGTATCACCAGCTAATGTGCAGATCATGATGGCATCGATCACAAGTAAAGTGCGACACTTCATTCGAAACGATTAAATGTTATAATTTATAATTTTTCGTTTGAAAGTTGAATAAATACCATTTTGTTTGACGTTTTGATAAACCGTTTATGTTGTTTATGTCTTGAGTTATGATCACTTGAATGCGTTCAAATTTACTTTGAATCGGACTTTAATGCATTTACCATTTTATTGGATTTTCAGGATATTCCAGGATATTAAAGTGACCATATCTTGGTAGTGCAGCCTAATTAGACCATGTAGATATAAATTTTGAATTAAGCGACCCAAAATTAACTGAAAACACATCACTTAGTTATCGAAAATCCATTTATAGACTTTGTCCTGCCTTTTGTATGGAATGGAGTGCGGTTCTTAATCTTAATTCTTTGTATGGAATGGAGTGCGCTTCTTAACTGACCCTGAGGCGCTCGTATTTATTGACGGTATTGTAATGAAGAAATTTTGTTTTAAAAAGGTTCTTTATATTGTGAAAAAATGTGAGAAAAAGTTAATAATCATTATATGGAGCCAAATAGAATTCGACATAACTGGAAAGCTCTTTAAGCCAATGTCACGACGGTTGGAAGACAAAATGCAAACCATGTGCTATTGAAAACTATATTGCAACCATTTGAGTTCGTTAAATATTCAAATATTTGTTACTATTTTTCAGTGACCTGGTGTCCAAGTGGTTTTAAATCACGTAAAATATTGTTTCTAGTTAGTTTTTGATTGATGATTTTCGGTGATATTAAACACTGGTCAAAGGGTTTTACGTTCCGACTTACTTTTTGATACTTGTTTCGGTTATCATCAGAAAATTTCTCTTTGACGAATGAAGAAGCTGTATCAATTAATAGTGTTGTTTTTTAATAGAAAATAATAGGTACATAAAGCATACTTTTCATGATGATTTTCATATTGATAAAGAACTATCTTAGAAATCAAATTATTCTGATGCATTTTCGAAAAATAGCTGACAGCAGTTTTTGGCAACGCATCACATCGGATTGCTGAATGTTCGCATCATTTTGTGTAGAAGAATAAAAGGAATAGAACGACCCGAGCTTTTAGCGATCCGATATGACATGTCGCCGAAAATACATCAAAGTAAATTGAGCCTTGATCCGTGTTCTGGAAATATGTCACCTACGCTCAAATGTGTCATGGTGTCATCACTAGCTAAAAGATGAAACGCTCCTCCGATCGTTAAAAGAGTTTGATCCATTTAACAAATCCTTACAAACCAACCGCTCTGAGCCACCCAACTGCATCCTTCCGGATGGCACATGTTGCAATTTGAATGAAATTCCAGCTTTACCTAGTTTTTGCGCAACCTTCCAATTGGTTCTGAGCTGCGAGACCGCTTCATTCGTCCTCCAGAGTCGGTGCTGCTGGAGAGTGTGGTAGTAAAAGTGATGCTGTCGGTACGCCGCCGACTGGTAAAGACCCTGGTCAGCACCAGGGCGATCCTGGTCGAGCGGGCGAAGTTGGTCTCTGCCGCTCAGCTGCTGGCGTTGCAAATCTAGAAATACACAAACAGAGACGGAAGACGGGGAAAATCGTGTGTGTCTCGCTCTTATTTGCGGCTCGAAAGCTCGGAAAATCTAATTATAACATAGTCGTTGGTCAACCACCACACAGTCAGTTGCATGAGGAGGATAGGAAAAAAATAAATGTTTTTAAAGGACACAGGAAACGTTTTCCATCGAATACCACGACCGGGAAAAGTTCGCACTAACTCAGTGGTGGTGCCGCCGTTGTTGGTGAGGAACATGAAACGAACAAGGATACGATGCGTTATGAATGTGACAGTGAATGAAACAACGTCAACCAAATAGACTGGCATGCTTTGAACCGGATGCGAAGGAATGGCTTGGGTGATATGGCACGTATTAGAAGCAAATGTGTGAATGGTCACCGTGGTGAGCATTACGTCGGAAGCACTAAACCAACACGGAACACGGTATGTTTATTAACGAGAAGAGATTTTCTGTCATGAAGAGAAGTGTAGAATGTGTATGTTCATGGTATGATTGTATTTGGAATATTTCTAAAGATTACCATAGGCTCCCAAGAGCAAGAAGTTCAAGTTAGATTATAAGGGAAGAACACAACGTTCATATCTTAGAGTTATTGCGTAGAAGCGAAGAGCTAAATCTCCTGCCACTATGAATGCACCTGACATGCAGCTTAAGGTAAATGTCTCTATGTCATTTAGTCACTTTTATTGGACACAGAAATTGATTTCAAAATTTTAAAATATTTGAATTCATGCGACACATTAATATACAAAAAAGGAAACAGGTGTTTTCTGGTAATTTAAAGGACCACAGAAGATTAATTGCCCCTCAATAATCAATCCTCATTCGTTTCCTATTGACACACAGCAAGTGGAAGCTTCACTATATAGTTCAAACATGTCAGCTAATCTTCTTCCATAGCATGCGAATATGTGCTGCATAGCATGGTCGATGCACAGCCAGAACATCAAAGCTAAAACCAATCTTGTTTGCCCTGGTCGTACCTGCTATTGACATGTGAGAGATTCTAGCATTGGAACCTCGCCAACCGGATCACTCCGTCTTGCTGAGAATATTGAAAGTTCATTTTGCTCTAGAGGATACTCTTGATTAGTATTTGTTTCGTTCGCTACCAATAAATGTGCACCGCAAAAGTGATGAGGATGCAAAAACTACTGTTATAATAATGGTTAAGGCTCCGAAGCTGTGCTTTGGAAAAAGTAAATGAGTTTTGCCTTGTTGAATTCAACAGCAGAAAACACGCGATGAATTTTCACGTTCAAAAATTTGTTGCTTTGTCTTTGGGCGCTGCTCATTGTTAATAATGTTGTGTCTAAAATAGTTCGTACGAAGCGCTTTTTATGAGTTTATGCGCGGAATGATTTTATTGGCGTTCTAAGTAATACAGGATGTCTCACAATAGGTGTCACTAAATTAAAATAGGATTACAGCAAAACAAATCAACCAAATCATAGCATTTATTTTTAATTTGAAAGATACCTGCTATAGAAATAAACCATATTAATTAAATTCAAATCCCTCGCCGTATTCCTTGATAGCTTTGCGCAAACGCTTTGAAATCCCATCGCAGCTGGCACGCACGATTTTCTGAGGAATTTGGTCCCAAATATCAACAAAATGTTTTTTGAATCTATCTAAAGTAAGCCCTTTCGTAGGACCTATATGTTGAAGCAAATAAACCCAAACAAAGTAGTCAAGTGGGTTGAGATTCGGTGAAGATGCAGGCCATATTTCGCTTGTGATGAAATCGGGCAAGTTTTCCGCGCACCATGCTTGTGTCTTCTTTGCCTTGTGAGTCCTGTTGGAAACAATATGGTGTATTCCTATTTAGCGTGAAAACATGGGGAAGTTGGTTTTTCAATACCTGCTCGATGTAATATTCAGTGTTGGTTTTGACGTTAGGTTCTATGAAAAGATAAGGAAGTTTTCCTTTTCGTGAAACTGCGCCCTATACCATGAATTTCGATACATACGGATAGCGTTCTAATGCTAGTTTATCTCTTGAAATATTGGCAAGACTTTTGCCATACACACGATCATTTAGTTGATTATGACTGTCCTGATGGAGGAAGAGCTTTTCATCCGAAAATAAAATCTCGCATTCTCCGGGCTGAACCCAAAGATTTCTGCTTCTTTGGACCCTGGCTTGCTTTTGACGCTCCATCAACCCGCGAACCCGTTCTTTCTTGTACGGCTTGCATCCCAGATCATGTCTGAGGAGCCTGTTCATTGAAGTCACATTTAAAATTGAAATCGAAATCGAAGGGACATTTGAAATTGTTTGCTCAATTTACGGCCAGATACGGCCGAATTGCGTCTTATTCGCTCCATCACAGATTTGATTTTTTTTCTTCGTCTGGCAGTTCGTCTGGCACATCCTTTGTGTTGAATATGGACATTTCCAGTTTCCTTAAAACATTTCAAGGCACAAAAAACAACTCACTCCAAACTGCTTAAGGCTATTGAATATCTGACATGGCCTAAGCTTTTGCAAATGTAATTTTAAAACTTGCTCCCGTATGGCTTCCACCATAGCTGATAAAAGTAAACAAACGAAATTACTTATTTATCTTCAGCGATAAGCTGAATTCGCCTGTTAAAATTACCCAGCTGAAATTAAGCATGACGAAAAAGAGGTGACACCTATTGTGAGACACACTGTAAATGGGGAAAATGCATGAGATATATTTACCGAATTCAAATTGGAGCCTCAATTCATTCAATCAAGCAATTTCAATAAGAGTGATATGAGAATGCTTTTAAAAACACTTCTTCATACTTCAAGTTTGATTGAATTTGATCCTTATCGAATATATCCGGAAGTTCTAAAGGTCTTAAAGAACTCCCGAAGTTTTGCCGTTTTTTTGGTAAGTTATATTACTAAGTTATACCCGATTTTCTCAGAGTTCCTACTTGATGGATACAGTATCTTGAATATTAAAATATTGAAAAATACTCTGATATGGGAAAAAAAACCTAAAGGATATTCAAGAAAGTATAACCACGGTTAAAATTAATGATAAAACATTGTTTTTGGGGGTAGGTTTATTTTGGTTTCATGGATTTTTTTCTATAATGTTCTCTCTCAGTAGTATTTTTTGAATATAATTGATCATAAATACGCCAAGGAACGCAGTTTTGCCCCATCGCTACTCATCAGGCTCTACACAAACTCCTTAGCAATTATTTTAGATACTCTTTTCAAATCCTCCTTCCGCAAATTTTTCGAAGGTATCTGCTGTTTTAGCATGTTTCCTTAGATATTCCTTGTTTAGGGCCCAAAATGTCTCGATTGGTCGGGCTTGAGGATAGTTCTGAGGATTCATAAATTTCAGCACGTATTGAACTTTATTGGCATCTCAGCATGGGTTGGTACGATGTTATGGTGAAGCAAGGGGCCTGGATAACTGTGTTATCAACTGGATAATGGCGATGCAAAAAAAAAAAACCAGAAATTTTCGCTGACCAACAAACTATTAGATCGATTAAGGGCTGTCCTCAAGGAAGAGTACTATCGCCCTTTATTGTGGTCCTTAGTAGTAGCCGAACTCCCTAAAACATAATCGGAGCTAGGATACGAGAAAATTGGCTTTGCTGAGGAGTTAGCTATAGTAAAGGGTGTTTCGATCAAAATTTGGTCGACTTAAACTTGACGCATTTCCTTTCATCGTTCATTAAATTTTTTTGCACACCCCGCTCATTTTGTGAATGTGTGCGTGTGGCATCACGTCTCTATTTTGATTTTAAAATAAGCACTTCAGTTTTCAAAATGTTGTCGAAGGAAGAGAAGCAACGCATCAAAATTTTGCAGGTGCATGGCGAAAGTGTTTGGTGAACGTTTGTCAATAGCCAGGGAAGCTGGATCGGGGGAAAATCGAATGCCGGAGGCCACAGCGACGACAAAAAGAGTTACCCACTGTTTCGAGCGGAACCCCAACCGTGGATAGAGCTTAAAACAAGCTGGATAGTCGACTTACAAGAAAGTGGTGACTCCAAATCGCGACGATAAACAAAACACGTCTGCCAAAGCACGATCGTGAAAGCTGTACGCAAAAATGCTGACGAATTTTGATTGCGTGGTACAGGACAATGGATCTTACGTCACGGCAGACTTTAAACAGCTTCCTAGAAAGGAATTTTATACGGCAACCGGACGGGGAAAGGTGGCAGATATTTTCAAGCACATTAAACTGTCAAAGTTCGCGAAGAAATATCTGGTGTAGCAGGCCATCAGTACCTGTGACTTGAAAAGCAACGTTTTCATTGCGATCAGAACCGTCAACCAGGAAATTTATCTGAGCGAGTGTCTACAAAAACGTCTGCTGCCTTTCCTGAAGCGACACAATTGCTCCGTTCGATTTTGGCCGGATTTGGCATCTTGCCATTACAGAAAAAAGCTACCATGGAGTGGTATGCTGCCAACAATGTTCAAGTCGTGCCCAAGGACAAGAACTCTCCCAACACACCGGAGCTCCGCTCAATCGAACAATATTGGGCCATCGTCAAGCGGAACCTTAAGAAGACTCAAAAAGCTGTTGTGAGTGAGAAACAGTTCACGGCGAATAGACTGGACAAGGAGACTGTACAAAATCTTGTGGCAGGTGTTCAGCGAAAGACCCGGCAATTAGCATTTGGTAAAAAGGAAGCTTAGCTGAATATTTCTCCTGTAGTATGTATTAAGAGGGAATATACAGTTACAATGACCAAAAATTTCATTATTTGTTTTTTGCATAAAAAGTTCGTAAATTTCCCGTAGAATACGCTTCTGAAACTTTTTTTTTTCGAAATTCCAACTCCAAGTGTTTCGTTTCATCGTTTTTTGAAGACGCCTTCTTCGCGCGCAGACCGATAATTAAAACTTTCAACGCGTTTTTCTCAAAACAGCATTTTCGGAGTTTATGCCGGTGATAACTCAAAAACTTATTATTCGATTAAGATGAAACTTTTAGGATTCTTTTATTAAAGTATTACCTTCTATATGAATTAAGAATTGTTGTAAAATTTTATTATTAAATGCGGAAAATTGTGATAAAATGGCGAAACAACTTTGGATTTTTTCAAAAAAGTTGCGCCAAAAGTGCGATTTTTTTTAAACTTTTTTTTTAAATCATCTACTAACTGTAAATGTAATTAATGTAATTTTTGGGGGTTTCAGATCAAAACTGCGACCAGGAGAGCTGGCACAAGCAAAATGCAACGACTTTTTCAACGTACTCTAACAGCCGCCATTTTGTTGAAAAAAAATGAAAAAATATTTTTGTATACTTCATGGATACACTTATTATTTAAAAAAAGTTTCGATTGATTTGAGTTAACACTTGCCCTTGAAATTTCCGGATCTTCCGGCCCGTTGTTCGGTCCATTGGTACTGGTTTTCGACCAGATTGCGGTGCGTCCGCAAAGCTACAATCTTCTGGATGGCATTTATATCCGCACCGATTTTCCAGTTTCATCAGTTGACCTAGTGAAATATTGGGAATAGTGCACCATTTGTGCACAATCTGTTCAAGCTTTTCGGGAGAAATTTCTCGTATTTTGATGGCTTCGTTGCAAAAATCCACTTTCTATAGAAACTAGTTTTCAGGAATTTAAACAAAGGCACAGTGAAAATCAACTGTCTTGCGTTATCCGGTTTTGTGCAGTTAAAAATCGTGCGCATGCTTTCTGGGAAACCATATAAGGCTTGTTCGCGACAAAATCTGGACACATTTAGAGGTATATCGTATATCTCTGGAAATACTTCATCAACGCGTGAAATATTTCGCAGACTTATGAACGTATGTATGTCTGTTCATTGTGCAAAATCAACTTTTGGAGATATTTCAAGCGTTTATATCGAAGATTGCGTCGGAAGAAGAGTAAGTGCAACAAACAGTGTGCGGTTGTAATGAAAATCCGAATCTGTGAGTAAGAAAACTTGCAAAAACGCTTGGTTTTCCTGCAAGCATTGTCCATAACGTTCTTAAATCTGTCGATACACGTTTGATATTAGCCAGGAATGCTGGGAGCGGAATAAAAACGGATCTCAGGAACCACCAGAAGGACGGAAAGGTGAAGCAAATATTGCAGAAGAGACCAGATCTTTTGGTACGTACTGTGGTTCAGAAAAATTAAAATGTCGCTATTTTTTTTTTGAATACTTTCAAGCACCGATAAGGTATGAAGTCGTTTAAGGTGAACACTGTACCGAACCGTAATGATAAACAGAATGTAACGGCTGAAACCCGGGCTCGCAAGTTGTATAGCGAATATTTGGACGATGAAACATATGTGCTAGAAGACTTCAAGCAAGTTCCCGGAATGTCTTATTATCTGCCGTGCAACGGGATGACGTAGAGGAACATATCAGGACGAAAACAAGGCCAAGTTTCCCAAAAAAATATTTGGACAATATGCAGCTGTTGTTTCGCAAGCCAAAGCTTCATCACCACCGGAGCCCTAAACAAGGAAATATACTGTAGTGAATGCCTAAAGAAACGAATGTTACTATTTCTACTCAGTCATGACGCTCCTTTGCTATTCTGGCCTGATTTGGCATATTGTCACTACGCCAAAGATGTTTTAGAATGGTATAAAGGGAATTGAGTCCATGCTATACCGAAAGAGGCGAAACTTCCTAATTGCCTGGAGTTGCGACCTATCGAGCGGTATTGGGCTCTCGTGAAGAGAGAACTGTCTCAATATAAACGACAAGGTACATCTGTAGAAAAAAATCGAAAATCTTGGACGAAAGCAGCTAAATTGGTTTCAGAGAAATCTGCACAGACTCTGATGGCTGGAGTTAACTCAAAAGTTCGTAGGTTTTTCATGCAGCCTAATTAAGTAACTGTAGTTCAAAGATGACTAATAATGCACAATTAAATGAATAAAAACGCATCGTGAATTAAACTTACAGCAAATTTGGTTATTCCAAATTTACAAAGATAGAGCATAGCTTACGATTTCTTAAGAAATATATTTCAAATTACGAGAATTTTTACCCATTAATTCAATTTGCAAACACCCGTTTTGAATCTTTAATGGAAGTTTTTAGTGCACAACCAATAGACAATTTGAATTCTAGCGGTTTTGCATTAATAATGCTTTCTCAGTCTTGAGTTATCAACATACTAGTCAAAACCTTACTAGTTCTCTACTGACCATCTATGCATCAATTATAAACGAATTTTTCTACTGTCATAATGGCTCCAAGACACCACAACAGTTGTGTCCACTGTTTTCGGGGCCGATATGTTAGCTCCATAAAGTTAACACCTAATGTTATTAACGTCATCCTTTATCAGCAATGCGGTCGGGTCTTGGGCATCATCCTCTAACTTTTAATCTATTCAAAGTACGTTGTTTTATTCAAGGCCGAAGAAGTGTCAATCACCCGCTGCCGACCATTCTTGACATATTCAAGCAAGCACGTGGAAGCCGCAGTCCTACGCCAAGAAAGATATTGATTCCATGAACTGTTTCGAAAACTTAGGATGAAAACAAAGTGAATTTATCAAGAGACAAACCCACTTAAGAAAATTATCCGTTTTGAAAGGCAGGATGCAAAAGACGAGAAAATCGGGTTGATTATATCTGACAGAAATTCATTTTGCGATATTATAAACAGCATTGGAAAGCATTGGGTAGAGAACTTCACACTGACCTAATCACTTATTGCTGGTCGATCGTGCTCTCAATGTTACCAATTTACCTAAACCTGTGGTTTGACCTACCAGTTTAAGAGCAACATTACGATATCTGGAATGTGTCAATTTTACGAATGTTCATCGCCTTTGATTTGAAAAAGACTGATACTTACCACGAATCATATATTTTTCTCAATTACGTTGAGACGTAAATG
>JASCZW010011232.1:0-32841 GCA_034211315.2 Aedes japonicus | reverse complement strand
CTAAAGTTGAGCAAAAATTTTAAACTAAACCAAGCAAACCATTCCGCAGATTGAACCCACTGTACAATAATGGCGCTAAAGGTCAGCGCTACTCCATGCAGAGAAGGCTGCTGAAATTCAAAGTCAAACGTTTCGTCAGCTCCCACAATCTCGGACGCAACGTCGTCAAACCCGCACGAAGCTGCCGGTCAACAGCGACTCATCATAAAAGCTCCCACTTCGCGAGAGGAGTTGGAGGTCTCAACTGAAAGCTAATTGTTGACATATGTATCAAAGGCTCAAAGAACATGAAGGCCCCGGGTTTCGAGCAACATCATGAACTTGGAGCTCAAGCAGTTGAGCCCCAGTTCTATAACCATCTGGCGATGGTTTTCAACTAATACGCGCACTTAAGCTGCTTCCCCTCAAGTTGGAAGACAGCTAGAAGTCGTCCCATCCTGAAGCCTGGAGAGAGATCCTTCATCTGCCCAAAGCTATGGAGGCCATCCAGCCTTCTCTCAGGACTATCCAAGCTGTTTGAGAAAGCGATCTACCGTCGGCTTCTCTTATCTGCTGGCGAAAGTCACGTCTTGCTCGACGAACAGTGCGGCTACCAGGCGTGGTGGTCGACAGATTCACCAACAATCGAGTCATTAACGTCCTCCAGACCAGGAACAAGGTCTGTTTCTAATCATCATCTGCGCGTGGCACTTCTCTGACAGCAAGGAAGGCACGATGATAACGTGTGACATGGTGTGCAGTTGGCCAGGCTACATCCCGATACAATCTTCCCATCTTTCTGGCGAGACGCGATAAAAATTATCAGCGGACGGAACATTCCCGTGTTTCGCTGCGGAAGGTGCAGTTTCCGATGCACAGGAGATTTCCCGCCGGTGTTCCGCAGGGGCAGTATACTGGGTCCTACTTTTGATGACCAACCTCATTCCTCCCGGAGAAAGTGGATCTCTGTCGTTTGTTGTCGCGATGATACTGCAGTCGATACAATGGTACACCGAAATAATCCACACATGTTTTGTTGGCAAAAATCACATAGAAAATTCACATAATACTGAATGTGTTCACACATAAACAGCACCCTCTGAGAAACACAAATGAAGTTTATGTGACAAATGAAAAGTATGTGTGGCCACACATAGTGATTATATGTACTCATAGGAAGTATGTGTGGTTACAAATAGATATCATTTGTTTGATTATGTTGCAAAAAAATTGTAGTTGGGCACATGGATATTGTATCATTTGCTTTTTTATCGGTGTGGGGTAACAAGATCGCTTACAGCGAAACTGGCACGCAAGCCTGGAATGTTCTGTCAGAATGCTTCACCGAATGGAAGGAGGATTGTAAAATGAGCCTGGACAACGCTGGCGGTAGAATAGACGGGCGATTCAGAATGTCTGCACTTTGCGTCTCCGCCTCGACAGCAAGCTGAATTTTAAGGACCAGATTGATAAAAACTGTCACAAAATGTAACGCGTTCTGTTGAAGCTATTGTATGCCCAGTGAAGTCTACAAACAAATCATACTCCCAGTCATCGAATACGCCGTGCCAGTGCTAGGAGAATTGGGGCAAAAACGAAATCACCACTGAAACTGCAGTGTGCCAGAATAGGTTCCTCTGGATGGAAAACCAACAACAACTGAGGGTCTGCCGTCTGTGCAGATAAAGAGAAGAAGCTGGTCGGTAGATCTGCCAATCTGGTGCAGAGCATGCTACCTGAACATAGAATCACCAGATCATCTGGAATCTGGTTCCCCCTATAGGCCTTTCAAATTGTAGTTGTAGTTGTAGGTTAAATAGGTTATCAAATTTTAACAAACAATGCCCCAGAGACTGATTTGAAAAATAATTAAACACACCAAACACATAAAACACTTAAATAAAGCAGAAAAGCCCATTGGGCTTAAACACTTCAATTACGATTTGGCATATAAGACAAATAATGAAAAATAAAAAAACAATTTTAGTAGAAGTGAGTAGTGATTAATTTAGCAGCAATCAACAATAACAGTCAATTTCCAAGCACGGCCTATCTCGATCGAAGCTAGAAGCTTTCAATTTTCCTGGTCATGCCGAGAGTACTCAATTTGGTCCTGGTTATTTGTTAGGAGCAGTGGCACCATTCTCATTTAATTTGACACAATTTTATGTACTTCATTGATAAATTACCTGCATTGGTACATGCCTTACATGAGTGGCAAACTCTTCACACAGTTTTTTTC
The DNA here is from genome assembly GCA_034211315.2 of Aedes japonicus. Classification (NCBI taxonomy): domain Eukaryota; kingdom Metazoa; phylum Arthropoda; class Insecta; order Diptera; family Culicidae; genus Aedes; species Aedes japonicus. Next base: position 30,620 of record JASCZW010011232.1, on the reverse strand, counting down.
TGTCAAATTTACAGCTATTTGGCCTCATAACAGGTGGGCAGCTTCGTGAGTCAGCGGCTATCACCTCGAGGTGCTCAGTCTGCTCCTAGTCATTCGTCCTCAAAGAAAACACGCCGTCGGGTAGCATCGATGGCACAGCGACGGGCGGCCAACATTCGCGAGCGACGGCGGATGTTCAACTTAAACGAAGCATTCGACAAGCTACGAAGAAAGGTAAATCTTTATTGCCAACCCCCTCCAAGACCAACACTAGTGCTTATTGATTTCTTTTTTTTTCTTCAAGGTTCCAACGTTTGCCTACGAGAAGCGTCTTTCGCGCATTGAAACCCTTCGATTGGCCATAACCTACATTGGTTTCATGTCAGAACTGTTGAATGGAACACCTACTCATGATGGACGTTCGCCAGAATTATATCCGAATCTTGTTCATCCGCATCACGCCAATCATATCCATCCTCCTTTTCATCAGAGGGAATACATTTCACCATACGGCACCCATACAGGTTGAAGAGCTACTTGTTCATCCACTCACGGCGTAGTGGAATTGTGATGTTACTGAAAATATTTATTAGTTCTTCCATTAGATTAGGCATAAATTGTATGTTAGTTTAATAAAATACCAAATTGAATTAGTACATATTTAATATCGTATAAGTTACTTATGGTTCGGACAAAAGGTTTATGTACAAGATATTACTCAGAAAGTAACCCCTATGAAATAAGGTTTATTTTATTAAAATTCCAGCAGTCCTCTTAAATCGAACATTTTCAACACTGGCCTCAAATGTTCGTGGAACAATGGATTACTGTACAAGCTGTTGCGGAATTTATGGTTTTCCTCATCGTCGCCAATCAATCCCGCCAGATTCGCATTATCACTCTTGTCTGCCAGGACTATCGGCAGAATGGAATACATGCAATACATTCCGAAGAAACCTCGCTTCAGTATTTCTCCATGAAGGTCCCTCAATGAAGGCATATCTCCCGGATAACCCAACTTCTTCAATCCTTCAACCAGCTGCTTGTGGTAATATTGTATTAACTCGTCAAAATGTGTACTAGTTTTCAGCTCCAACGAAGCGGAACTTATTATGTAGTACAGCAAATCTCCAGCCGGTGTACCATAGTATGGACCTTGGAAGTCAATCTGGAATACGAATTTTCAGTGATTTATTAACTTAATTTTATATTTGGTCGGCAAATTAACCAGTAAAGCATCCTTGGGAGCACCAGATCCATGATAGCTGTACATGTGATTGTTGGTCCACACATCTCCATGGCAGAGCGTGACAAAACCCGACTCATCTTCAGTAAGTGCCTCTGATAGCTTCTCATATATATTTTTTAGGCTTTGCTCCTGAGAAAAAAGAAGAATACATCATTTGCATACCATCGTACTGCATGTTTTAGCATACCAATTTCGTTATGTATCGGTCATAACCGGATGAAGCCGAAAGCGATGCCAGGAATACCGGAGTGATAGAATTTAAATACTTCTCCATGAAATCTCTCCCGTCCGGTTTGATAAGAACATTGTCATAGAGTGAAGATATCGCTTCTTTCTACAATAAAAATTAGGACTCAATTGAAAAGAGTTAAAACATGTGGTGATCACAAGCAGGTCACAACCTTCCTGTAGTGGGTGGCGCCAGCAGCGTGGAACTTGGCAAGCTTTCCCAGCAATACGTGGACGTGCTCCAAATTGGCTCCCAGATGACGGTTGCCGACGCTGTAGCCCGTTGCACCGAGATCATCAAGAACAATGATGTCCGTTTCACCTTCAATAGTTTTCCAACAACGAGGGCCAAATCGAACCGGTTCGCCGGCCTCTGTCCACAATTGTTCCATCGCCGGTAGTGTCACTTCGTAGAAGTGTTTCTCTCGGGTAAACACGCTGAAGGCTTTCATTTCTGGTGCGGTGATCATTGCCTTGACCATTACCTTGAGAGAGTTGATGTCTCCACCTGATGAATAGAAAAAATGTTTGTTTAGTTTTTTTTTTCAACTGTTTATTGATGTACACTCAGTAGCAAAAAAAAAAGCCGAGCAAAATTTTGCTTCCAAAAAACGCGTAGTTCATCCCGCTGTAACTTTGTTAATTATCAATATATTTGGCTGTAATTTTGACAACATTATAACTAATGCTTCCACCTTATGTGACCAAAATTTTATTTTACGTAATTGAGTTTATAAATTTGAAGTTATCATAACATATGTGAAAAAAAATCATTTTTGGACATACCAATTTCAAAAATCCGAATTTCTGTGAAAAATTTAGGTAGCATATTAAAAATTTCTCCATGGCTTAGAACAATACAGAGATTAATGTGGACAAAATTTGAACTGTTTCCATCAAGTGGTTTGGACTACATCTAGTGCCAAAGTTAACGCTCCAACGTGCGTATTTTCCTCTTTCACCCGATATTGACCATGCTGAAATATCGGTGCAAAAAAAAAGCCAATGCGTTGTCATCATACAGGTTTGAGCCGAAATAATAAGATGAATATCGGCATCGTCTCAAGGTACGAAAAACAAAACGCTTACTCACTCCGAATTGCTTAAGGCTGTTGTAGATCTGACACGGTCTAAGTTATTGCAAATGTAATTTTCAAACTTGCTTGCAGGGTAGTTGAGAAATATAAACAAACGGAATCGCTTATTTATCTTCAGCAATAAGCTGTCAACAGAATACACTCAAAACGAGTGCAATCAATTCCGCGGTTAAAATTATTCATTTGAAATAAACCAAGACTGAAAAAAGGTGACAGTTATTGAGAGACACACTGTACAGTATATATTTTGCCAAGATTTATGTACAACATGCTCGCGAAATGCTGCTTGTTTCGATAGCATTTTAAACAAAACTAAGCAAGTATAAACAAAACAAAAAATACTAGCAGAAAGAGAAGAGCGAGAGAAGAAGGCTAACACACACTCTCATTTCTCTCTGAGCTGGTTTGTTGCCGAGCTCGAGAAAAATCCAAAATAGACCCCAAAATAGGGTGGCCATTACCGTTACTGTTTTCTACAGGCAAATTGCTGTTGACACCAAGCGATAGTTTAAAACATATTGCAGAATAGATTTATACCGTTCAGAGTTTCGTTGATTGCGTATGATGTTTATTATATAATTATAAGAATGGATACTAACAATTCATAGCCAAAGATTACCAAATAAGTGCGCTGTCAATCAAGCTATCAAATACAGTCATATGCCATTTCTGAACTGTCAGCAGAAATACGGTGACATTTCGCGAGTACTTTTTTAAACAAGCGTATCTGATTTTGCAAACAATGAGGGGAAGTAAGATTCAAACGTAAATTTCTCAAAACTCTCAGCAGCCTCACGGAAAGTAGCATCGCCAACTGTTTGAAAAGTACTCGAGATTTTTCTCATTCTGTTTTCTAGCCTAGGTTTCCGCGTACAGACCTCAAATTTCGCAGCAGGTGACTGTTTTGCAAAAACAAGTACACTTACCACATCTGCTTGTAGTAAGACTTTTGAAGTCTTTCTTTTGGTAGATTATTGAGATTTTCAGCCAAGGGCTGGTTCATCTCCCGTCGAAGTCACTCAAATACTTTTGGGTATTTTCGTAAGGGCCTGTTCATAAACTACGTAAACTCATTTTTTAAATTCTAAGACCCCCTCCCTCGTAGGCTTTGCTTCATACCATTTTTTTAAATTTTGTATGGAGCGTAGACTTTGGTCAAAGCCTCCCCGTCCCCCTATAAAATTCTACGTGGTTTATGAATAGCCCCTGACTTGTCCGGAGGTGAGATTCAAATTGAGACCTTAGCGTGAGAGGTATGGATGTTAACCACTACGCCTGGGTCACCCTCAGCCTTCAGAGTTATGAAAATCTATTTAATTATTGCATTAGAAAAATTTGTAATCACTACAACACTTCTGATATCAGCACATTTGAAACCGCTGGCTTAATAGTTTCAAACGTTATCGTTATCAGTGCTTCAATCTGCTATAAGCAAACAAGAGGCAATACAATCAATTTGGATTCAGAATGTCAATAAAGTAGTATGATATTATTTTCCTCAGTTCATTTGGCTCAGGGCACGACGTTTTGCTACTGAGCCGATGAGAACTAAAAATATATGCAATAACAAAATACATGGATATTTTTATTAAAAAAAAATACAGACATTCCCAGTGCTGTAGAAGTGTTTCCCGGCTGGATGGGGAATTTCCTCGACATTTCTGAGCAAAGAGTTTCATTGTGCTCGCCTAAGGATGCACAAATGTATGCATTGGTGATGATATCTAAAAATTTCAATTAACAACTGTGGAAGTGCATCTGGAACACTAAATTTAGAATCAGGGAAACCCTCGCCACAGAAGCCAGGAAGAAGATGATTGCATAGCCTCGCGAACGAATCCCCAGCCCCTTTGATGAGAAACCTTACATGACAGACGCGGTTGGATGACTTGTCAAAAGCCATCATATTTCATGCAGATTAGATTAATGTATGTTTTGAAATGCCCACTACCCTGTGATTAAACGATTCCAATTCACGCCTGAACAGCCTATTGATCACATTTCATAAACTTTTTGTTTACTGTTACTAGATACCATTCTTATAGTAAACTAGCTGACCCAACGGACTTCGTTCCGTGTAACATTAATTTATTGCTTGCAATATCTTTAAAATCGATTCACACAATAAATCGGTATTCTATATTAACATCGTTTTTTTTAAATTGCAGGGATGTCCTCCATTGTTTTAGTCAATCTGAAAGGGACAGCCAATTTTCATACTGGAGAACTTGGATATTTGCAATTTTGGCTTCTAAAAGTATGACAATCGGCAGTCATTTCATATTATTGATAATCTGTTATCAATTGGTGTATTATGTTAGAATACTGAAATCGGTTTCTTTGGAAGTTCCAACTCATTAAAAATTGTTGCTTTTTGTATGATGTCTTGTCGGACCGACATGAGTTGATTACGGTGCTGTAAGATATCATAATGAAACTATCCAAAACAACAACGTTTTGTGCATTTTCAATGCGACAATTTAGCACTGGCATCTGAAATGAAGATGTTCTATTAACTGATTGTTAGAAATTGGGTTTTTCTTGAAGTTTGTTTAGTTTGAAAGTGAAGAAATTTGAAGAAAATGTTGAAAATAATTTATTTTTGATTTTTCTGCATATTTGACAAACAAAATTTGATATATTTAAATGGAAAAATGCCTTTTTTAATATTCCAATTTTCCAACTTTTCCTTCGAAATTTCACTAACAAACAAACATTCGTTTTTATATATAAAGATGCAATTTTTTTTTATGGAAAAATGATTTTCTTTTATTTTCCGATTTTCTGACTTTGCCTGGAAAATTTCCCAACTTTTCTCTTTTTCTGTACCTTTGTTGGACAAAAAGGAACAAATCATCCGAAGACACCGTCAAGATTGGGTCAGCCGTTCTCGAGTTATAGCGTCACTAACAAACAAACATTCATTTTTACACTTTTGATTGTTATTTTTGTATTCTCCCAACGCGGAAGTAACGATCTTTGATGAAGTTTTTCCAGAAGCAGATAATTTACCATCTCCATGCAAAAGCGCTAGGAGCGGACAGTAATTTTATTGCTAGAACAAATAGACATGAAGAGAAAGTGTATTGATAGGTCCGTAAGGGAACGGCAGGCTTTTGAAATTGAATAGATGCAAGTTTGAAAACGAGCGGAGGGCATTTGAACGGGTAGTATACGATCAGGCACATAACCCTTTGTCATACTACCCTATGCAGGATAGGCAAGGAAATCCCTTGACTGACAAAAGGTTATGCAACCGATCGTGCTCTTATACTACCTATTGCTTGTTTCTAGTTCTAGCGATTTGTCCGTCTCCCAATACTGCCTAGCACGGTGAGAATTATCTCCCGCTGTTGGGTTTATTTTTAGCATGCACCGCCTATTTCACACATTTGCTCTTCTCGTCATCTACAACTTATAGATCTCCGGAGAGAACGACGGTGAGTGGTGCAAATACTGATCCCCACCAGTATGAATTAATGGATTCCCCCATTATGGGCTTTCTACACTTTTGATTGTTATTTTTGTATTCTCCCCAACGCGGAAGTAACGATCTTTGATGAAGTTTTTCCAGAAGCAGATAATTTACCATCTCCATGCAAAGCGCTAGGAGCGGACAGTAATTTTATTGCTAGAACAAATAGACATGAAGAGAAAGTGTATTGATAGGTCCGTAAAGGGAACGGCAGGCTTTTTGAAATTGAATAGATGTAAGTTTGAAAACGAGCGGAGGGCATTTGAACGGTAGTATACGATCAGGCACATAACCCTTTGTCATACTACCCTATGCAGGATAGGCAAGGGGGGAAATCCCCTTGACTGACAAAAGGTTATGCAACCGATCGTGCTCTTATACTACCTATTGCTTGTTTCTAGTTCTAGCGATTTGTCCGTCTCCTAATACTGCCTAGCACGGGTGAGAAATTATCTCCCGCTGTTCATTTTTATATATATAGATTTGATCACCCACAACCAGTAGAAGGGTATAATGTGTATAATCAATAAGTGTATAAACATAGTGAGCTTTGCGAGGCTTACTTACTTACTGACTCTTTAGAAGCTAATAAACGTTATCGGAAGCTAATTGGAAAACTTTTAGGCATTATCTTCTTTTTTTTTTAATTAGCATCAGTCAATGCAAACTGACCTTGTTTTGATCACAATCTTTTACACACTTAAAAATCATAGATTTAACATAAGACATAATTGAAATTTGATTTACGACAGAGAAAAATTCAAAAGCATGCCGTGCTTCCAAGCTTCCGCGTACTCATGGAAACAAGCTCTGAACCAGCCAATGCGAACCTAAGTAAACGGATGGTCCATTAACTTTGACAACCATTTCGCTAGCGTTCAATTCAAATAATTTTCTGGCCATACGGAACCCAGTGGGAACCAGCTCCGGAGTTACCGTTCCAGGATGAAGTCGTCCGATTTTTGTATGCATATCACACACATTTCTGTGTAGTCTTTGCACGATTTTTAGTATTACTCATTACTACTGATTTTCTATTGGAATCTTTTATAGGTATCCCATTTTCGGAAGATGGTTACGGAATACCAGTTTTCCATGAGGCGGACATGTTCATGTTATGTTCTTAAATTTTGAGAAATTGGTTGAGTTCTTGAATTCAAACCAAATCTGTTGGATAAAGGGTGTCCACGATGAAATTGCCACACTATGAAATTGCTCTAACTTTTTAACCGTTGGGTAGAATTTAATGAAAATTTGGGTGGATTTAGTTCATAGTGCATTATTTACATCCTGCAAGTTTTTAAGTCCTGTGATCAAAACTCGCGGAAATGGAGTCGAAAGAACAGCTCGTGCGTGATAAAATCTTGCGCATTCATCACGAGAACAAGGATCTCTCGCATCGTTCCATCGCTAAAACGTTGGGAATCGCGAATTCCACGGTGTCGCGAGTGATTAAGCGGTTCGAGGAACGGTTGACCACCGATCGGAAGCCCAGAAGTGAAGGAAAAAGTATTCCGTACAACACCAAAAATCACAACCGCGTAGTTGGGGCCTTCAACCGAAATCCGGAAACAGCCTCCGTTCGGGATGTGGCTAAGAAGCTGCACCTAAGCCAGTTTTGTCCAGAAGGCCAAAACTAAGGCTGGCCTCGAACGTCCAAGGTACAAAAGGCGACGAGAATCGCGACGAGAAGCAGAACAAGTCCGCCAAAACCCGTGCCAGGAAGTTGTACCTCAACATGCTGACGAAAGTTGAATGCTGCATCATGGACAACGAAACATATGTGAAGGCCGACTCCAAACCTGTTTTTCACGGCCAACGATAAGTTCAGCGTTCCGGAGCATGTCCACACTCAGAAGATGTCCAAATTTGCGAAGAAATTCCTGGTTTGGCAAGCCATCTGCACGTGCGGGAAGCGGAGTGCAGATGGCCGGATTTGGCCTCATGCCACTACTCCAAGGACGTGCTGAAGTGGTATGCGGACAATAAGGTCAATTTCTGTGCCGAAAATGTTCAACTCCTCCCAACACTCCGGAGCTCCGCCCCATCGAGAAGTACTGGGCGATTATGAAGCATGCACCTTCTTAAACGACCTAAGGTAGTGAAGACTGTCGAGGAACTGAAGAAAGTATGGGTTTACATGCAAAAAACGGTTGATTCGCAGGTTGTGCAGAATCTTATGGCCGGGGTTAAGGCCAAGGTGCGGGCATTTGCGTATAGACTGTAAATAAAATACGAATAAAATGGTAAAATGAAGTTTAATAGTTATTTCTCAATCCCTGAAAATTTGATGGCAATCGGATGAAAACTCGAATTTTGCGAATCAATTTTGTGTGTGGCAATTTCATCGTGGACACCCTTTAGTTCCATAGTAATGGTCTCCTAAAGGTCTCTTTTTTGTTAGACACACTCTCGCTTAAGGGTCAAAAATGGCAGGCCAGCACCTACGTTTTCCAACCGAAGTGATTCCATATTTGAGATGACAATAAGTGATGTTTTTCTTACCATGTTTGTAATTTTGAGATTTGGTCGAAAACCTATCCATTTGATTACATATCCATTCCATTACAATACCGCCAAGTGCCTCCAAAATATTGCTGAATCGTTACCACAGGGAGCCGCAACGTTTCGACCACGGTTCTAATCTCGATTAAATCTGATTTATTTTTGTTGTTCTTATATGAACCACTCCAATCTAACATTCATCAACTAATACACTACACCACCTCTCGCCCACATCGAATTTTTTGAAGCAAATTGATGACCATCAGGAAAGGGGTTCGGCGAAATCAGGGTTGCGGCTTATCATTTTTGACTCTGGCATATTCATTTGCCAATATCTCCTTCTCAGAGGGTCGATTTGATAATATGATGTATGATGAACTTGTAGTGCATAAGTAGACCTCACAACTTTGTCTAACATTACATTGCTCTAACTCCTATATCTTCGACATGAGAGCGTATATTCACAGTGATCTTCACGATGATAATCGCGTGATCTTCACCGCGAATATCATCGCGAAGATCACTGCGAATATACGCTCTTATTCCTCAGATATAAGAGATAAAGCTATGTATTGTTAGACCAAGTTGTAGGTCTACTCAAGTACCATAAGTTCATCATACATTATATTTTGAAATTGAGCTTCTGAGAAGAGCTATCGGCAAATGAATATGGATAAGTCAAAAATGATAAGCCGCAACCTTGGGCGAAATTCTCTGTGGTCGGTTCGCAAAATGGCTGTCAATCTGAATGTTTCGAGATCGTCCATACAACAAGGTTGGCGATTCAAAAATCAAAAAAAAAAAAATATAGAGGCCTCCAAGCCTGCCCTTTGGTTCAGAAATGGGTATTTTAGTTATCGGACACTTTCAAACTTTCGTAACTTTTGTCATACTTACTTCGCCTATATTCCCAACTTTTGCCAGTTTCCCTTTGGAGTGTACTCTTAAAATTCACTAAGTTATCAAGTTGTCTTTAGATCAAGATGGAAAAAAATCAGCAAACCGTTCGCAAAAGGATTTTGTTCATCCCCTTGCAAAATCCTAGGTTGCCCCATCGCGCCTTGGGAAACCTGATGAATAGGGTATGTGTCCCTTGACTCAGCCTAATATGCAACAATCGATTACATTTTTCATTGTAACTCATGAAGTATTTGAGCTGGAAACAAATAAATAGCTATGTCTCACGAAAAACTACACAACTCGTTTTAAAAAGTCAGAAAATTTCGAGGGATATGAATGTAATGTCGGTCTATGGGTACCTAATTGATCTAATCATGAAGGCAAGTACGTCCCATTCGATTTTTTTTTTTTTTATAAAATGCAATCTTCGTACGGGTTTCTTCCTGATTTTCTGATTCAAGGCGTTCCAAGCTATACTGAAACTGCTAAGAAACACTTAAGTGATTTTTTACATATGATTTAGCGGTCATTCGACAATCAAAACATTATAATACACTCTACACAAATTTTGTTCCTCTAATTTGTGTTAAGATGAGCCATATGAACAACATTCAACCGAAACTCAGACATTTGTATTGTAAATGTTACCAGCAACAACATTTTTACTACTCTTTTCACAACAGGCCATAGTTGGGAACATAGAAAAAAAATGTCCCTAACATTGGGTCTACCGTTTGCTTGTTGAATCATTGTTATTTTACCAATGTGACCTGTTAGTTTATAACAAGTGACTATTTTCTGTACATCTTGGCTACATTATTCGGTTTATAGGTTCAATTTCGGCAAATATAGAACGTTCGATGATCGTATAGATAATCTGTTCAGCTTAACCAGTAAAGTCATGGTGTCTAAAAAGTCAAGGAAATCGAAAACTACGCGGAAGTGAACTACTTTTAATTGATTAATTATGTCTCAATTGCTTTGAAATAAATCGGTCATGCTGATAGGAACATGATTTTGTTGATAATCGAAGAAATAATGACATATTTGGTACATAGGCCGAACCAAGGAGCTAGGCTAACATTACATCCCGTTACCCTATATATCGTTTGACTTTTTCAAAGTTCCTCCAAAGGTTACGGATGACATTAGACTACACGCCAGGAGCTGGAACAACGCGCAAAAAACAAGAGAACGCTGATTGCTCCTTTTGAGGACGCTCAATAACGATCCGGATTGAAAAACATACAACTTTCCAAGTTAGGACGAACACAATGTTGCCAAAACCCGTGTTTGGAAACAGTGCTAACGAAATACTGTTGCTGCGTCATTGATGATGAGACCTACATCAAAGTGGATTTCATTTCAAGTCATATGCGGCTAATTCTGCACAGAAGCGTTTCTCAAAATGAAAAAGGGACCGTGAACTAGTTCACGTTTTCAGGATTTTCACCTAAAACCGTGATCTTGTTCCTGATAACGTTATACACACTCAGATTTTTTTTACAGAAATCTGTAAAATTTTACCGAAGTCCGGTGAATTTTTTAAAGATAACTATAAAATTTCACCTAAATTCGTTAAATCGGATAACCGAACGTTCAACTGTTGAGAATTCAGTAAAACTTTACAGATTTATGTAAAAAAATCTAAGTGTGTACAGTTTATGGTGTAATTTTCGCTTGTTCTCGAATTTATGACTGCAGTTCACAGATCTGGGCACGGATTTTTTTTTCGTGTGTGGATTTTTTACCGAGAGAAATGAACCCACAAAGCTATCCTGAACTCCGTTTGATCGATAGCTATTGGGCCATGATAAACTGTGAACTACGGAAGACCAAAACAGAGGCGAAGTTGAAAAAATCATGTTGCCATCAGGTTCAACGATTGCTTCCGAAATAAAGGAGATGTTATTAATCAGTTTAGAGGTGACCACTTCCGCGCAATTTTTTATTTCTTTAACTTTTCAGACACCATGATCTCAATGGTTAAGCTGAACAGATTACTAATGAAAACGCTACGCGAGATTGGACACAACACTTATGGTTCTTACAAACGAAAAAGGAACATAAAATTTACCTTTTATTGTCAACAAGTTTTGGGCATCTACAAGACGATGTCCTACTGGGACCAAGATTGCCTGTAGTTTGGCCTGAGCTGTTCAAGCTCTCGATCGTCGTCCAGGTTACTCAAGCCAACTCCGCCGTCCGTTAGTTCCTGGTAGTCGTGGGAGTCCTAGTGTCTAGAACTAGTGCCGTCTCAAGCCTTGGGTCGAAGACGTGGCATTTTGTACGCCGTCTCGAGCCGGCGCAGAAGCCATTGTAACCTCGAATTGGTGAGGCTTTGAGAAGTACGGAGGAGAGAAAGCGTTGGACTTAGAGCAGGAGGAGTATCGGTGTGGCTGTTTAGCCCGAAGACAAAGCCAGAAGCAGCATAGGAGAAGCACTGGCGAAGTAGCGGAACGGGAAGAGGAGCCCCGACGATAGGAGTGTGAGGCAGAGTGATGAAAGGTAGGAGATAGGAAGTAGAAGTGGGAGAAGACTTTACCTGTGTGCAAATTTGTAATAAAGTGGGTGAATGTTCATAAAAGTATTCAATTGATTCCTTGGACACGGTAGTAAAGTACGCACGCCAACCCTGAGGCGACAGGAAGAAGGGGGTTTCTTTTGTGCTGGGCAGGGATCGCTCCTTTTGTGACAAGGTGGAGAAAATCTATTTAAAGTACCTGCCGGAGTCCATTGTAAAATGATTATCAGGGATACAAGGGTCTATGGAGCTCAACGAACCTGTGAAAGTACACCCGAAGAGATGTTCGATTCAGAGCCACTCGACTTAAGTATAGGTTTTGAGGTTTGTACATTAGGGGGCTTATTACGGTTTTCTCTTCACGGTGATAACTAATTGAAAACAAAATACCTTAGTACGAATGTCACTGAAGTGATAAAGAATCAAAGATTTCATCCGATCTGATGGTTCGAATGAACTCGGTGTTATTATGGTTGCCACGGCACCATCACGCCACCGAAAAAAATGACCCGAACCGTAATTTTTCTTAGGGCTACTACGATTTTCACCTCACTGTTACTTTTACCTTACGGAGTTTATTTTGATCATATTGATACCAGTAATGGACGAAACCAGGTTGAAAAAAGAGGAAGGCACCTACACCCAAAATAAAAAAGCAAGATTGTAATGCAATTTGGCATGATTTGGTTTCATTTCTCGTAATGGATCGTAACTTGGAGAAAAAATGCAACATTGGTCGTGGGCAAAAAAGCAACACATTAATTCGATTAGAAACTTTCAATGTGTGCGTGAGGTTGTGCAGTTGATTGGTAGTAGTAAATTCAATGGCCCACAAAAAAAAGATCTCGATCCGCTACCGAGAATCGAACCGCGACCGTCAGCATGACGGCTCCTTGTGTAACCATCCAGTCACCATAACAAGTTGAGGTGAACGGAATAAAATCCCTACAATTGCTTCGGTTGTCGAGGCACTCAGCGTTACAACAATGAAGCCAATATCGGTCGCACACACTTACATGGCTTCGTTTATTTCATAAATCACATGGTGACCTGAGAAGGAGATGGGAGTGTAATGACGAGTGAAAATAAAAATAGAACACTTGATAGCGGAATAGCAACAGTGACAAATGGCGTAGCGGCGTTCTGTCCCATTGTCTCACCCATATTGAAAAGTTGGCGACGGTTGAACAAAAACCCAACGGTTGCTGGGACTATCGAGGCACTAGGCACACAGCGATAACCGCTTGCACACACTTGCATGGCTTTGTTTATACCATAAAGCTTTGTGGATCATGATGGGCAAAATTGCCTTATCAGAATCATGCGGATTTCTCAAGATATGATTGCAAAAACTGCAATTGCATTTTTTGCTACAATTTCAACTTTTGGGTGTAGTGGTGATGAATCTGATCTCCCAGGTTAAAGTATAGGACGAATATTTTGAAATGCTTTTTAAAAAATTAAATGAAATTCTAATAAAAAGCGGGTTGTTTTATGATGGAAAAAAAAATCCAAAACTACTCAAAAAAGACATATTCAGCAAAGTGCTCCTATTGTGCAGTTTTGGGTTTTTAATCTGCCCTTAAGACTTTTCTTATGAAGATGATTTCGTACCGATTTTTAAGTCAGTTGAATGGAAAACTCGCTTTCAATCTATTTCGCAATTTTCGGAGCTGTTAGTGTCCGGTCCAGCTCTGCCTACTTCACGATAGTTCACGATAACTCGACTGGGTACTTAGTACACGACACTGCAGAAGCCTGCACATTGTAGACGAAATACGCGTATCAGTCGAAGATAAGCAAAGGTAGTTGGAATTAAATGGAAAATACTAATTGTTCTTCTCATTTCTAGTTACAGGTTTTCCACTAAACAGCTCAAACTCTCTAGAATTCAACAAATAACTTTCAGTTTTGAACACGAAAAGGGCACTACATGACAGCTAGACACTGAAACTCTGTAAAACACACTTAAATCGTAGTATCCGTTTGGAAGTGGATAAACTTTTTTTGCGTAATTTTTTATCCTTTTTTATAATTCACCACATAAAATTTCAAGAAAAGATATAAACGCCGTATTTCCATTGGCAATGTGATAAATAAACATAAATTGATAATCATTAAAAAAACGGATTTTCACCAGGAAAACAAAAAAAATGGTTGAGGGGTTGATATTCCTTTTTTGCATACTGTATTTTTCCTTTTTTTCAATGACGATTCCTCCAACAAATTTGCGATCTTTAAGCACAAAGATTTTCCTCACAAAAAATAATTTAAAATACGTCTATCGAAAGTTTTGTTTGATTTTTTTTCTGTGTGGTTAAATGAATTGGCATGACATTGGCAAAATCATGACAAGTTACTCTAAAAGAAATTCAAATGCTTTTAAAGTTCATAAAAACTAGCTATACAAAACACTAATACAAGTAAAATATGCAAAATTTATACCATAGAAATATAGAAATAAGCGGAAATATGCTGGCTGATCAAGAAGTGACCAACATTGGCACTTTTTTTGAATTATTGATGATTTTCAAGAAACATGACACAAAAATGGTCTGTAAAAATGTTGCAAATATTTCAAATATTTAATTTACTTTCATATAATGGTTGGGTTTTTTTTCATCTTAAAATCACAGTTTTGAATGTATCGATTTTTTATGGGACACCCTACTCTACAAGCACGATAAATGTACGACTCGTTCTGAAAAAAAAATCCTCGTGCAACTTGTTGCAAAAAGTTCTCTCTTATTCTTTGAACGTGATGTTTATTGATTATAATGCACTCCACTTAGTGTTCCAGTGTGTGTCCAAAGCTTACATATTTCAAATCTTCGTTAGGGCTAGGTGTGGGTCCTCCTTTAACCGAATCTATAAAACAACACCATGCTGGAGATGTCAAACAGGGAATCGATCTCAGCCACTCAAACTTGCTTTATAGCTACATCCTAATCGATTGCACTAATAGAAATCTCTTCGGACTGAGCTTTCCTTATATTTTATGGTAAATTCTGCCTTACAGAATTTGTATCATCTGAAGATTCAATTTACTTTGATGCATTTTCGACAAATTCAAAAGCAGTTATTTGACGTCTCTCTTTTCCGGATTGCAAAAAGCATTTAGTGAAGAATTAACAAAGCATCAGAACGACACAAGCTTTTAGTAATTTGAAAAACGCGTCTAGCAACGTGTAAAATTCCTTTGAAATTATCAAAACTACTTCAATGTAAATTGAATCTTAAACAAGTCAATCAGAGTAAACTACTCAATTAACCGTCACTTACCGTCACACATGGCATCCACATCGGCCCGGTACATTGTCGATGTGTAATTTTCCCCACCACCACCCATCGGGGCAATGCTGTTGATCTTCACCTTGAACTTGCCCCGGTCCAAGCTCTGCTTCTCGACGAAGATGTCCTCGAAAAACGTTTCATTCAACCAGGCGGGAATTTCTGTAGCTGGCGGTTGCTGATCAACGGTTTTATCATTATCGGACACCATTCTCACAGATTCTTTCTAGTGTAGCGCGAAAATGTGGCTGAACACACCCGGACGAATCAACTGCGCAAGATCAACTGCGGCCGTTGGGTTTCGGCAGTGTGAGATTTCATTCGCCTGTATAGAATGGACACTTGTCTAGAAACTCGTGGCTGCTTTTATCTAGCGTAGCTTGCCGTTTGAAACCTCGCTGCGACTAACGCGCAAACAAATTGATTTAGTTGTATCATAAAGCAGTTGTGTAGTGATGAGTTCTGTAGGAGGGCTGCGAATCTAAACGATGACGTAACAAAAAACAACTGAACCACTCTGTAGGGTGGTCATCGGAGTTGTTTCTGTTCTCTGGGGTAAACAGCGTCGGTAGATTGTAAATTAAGTATGAATGTAAATATTAGTTGTGTCGTCCCTGTACTTATGTTTATTTCAACTCTAACGGTTCCCTTACACCGAACATTAAGAGTACCCCTCAAATGTTTTTCAAATACATTTTTTAATAAGGTGACGCGGAATGTATGGTTTTGTTCATCGTCGCCCGATAATTCCTTTATCACTCTTATCTGCTGTGGCTACCGGAAAATTTGCAGCGTAGTGCATTGCGAAACCCTTCACTTCCACATTTCTGTCTATATCTCTTAAACCAGTAAAAGCATTTGTATCGTCAAACCTCTTCAATCCTTGAGTCAATAAGAAACAAGCGATTTACAATTGGCTTATATCATTTTTTAATGAAGGCCCATATGGTACCAACAACGGTTGCTATGGGTGACCCTTAAGCTGTCATGATGACTTTTACATCCGTGCTGTCGAATCAGGATTTCGAAAAATCGATTAAACGTCATTCCAAAACTACCCAAGCATTGGTACACCTTAAATCTAAACTAACTCTATCATGATTATGATTTACTCAGTTTACTCATGTGAAGCATAAGTCCATTTCCAACCAAATCCAAAACTATTATTTCTTGCTTGAATATGACGTATCGCAAATGACAAGCTCTTCCGTCATTGTTCAGCCGATTTTTTCAGCATGGGAAAAATAATTAATTCATCATATTCTCAACAAGAACGAACTCATACGAGGAACAAGCTCAACCAGCAATAGTTATACGATTTACATCGAGCCATATCGTTGTTTGCTGGTGATTTTATTATAATTGATATAGCTAGGCAAAGCGATGAAATTGAAATACTGTTTTCGTTTGTTCGCTTTTGTGAGCATTCGAGATGGGATATGAAATGGTAATGTCATGACTAACGGCAGGCTAAATTGAATAATTCCATAATTATCATCTCGGATTCCATGATAAGATTTGATGCGCATACGCTATTTCGCATGAACATACTGAAAAGACAAAATGTATTTGAAGATTTTTAATGACTGATGACATAATCACAATCGATTTATAGGTTGTACAGAATCAAATTGCAACACTTTAAAATGGCTATAACTTTTTACCCGTTCGGTATTTTCTATTGACATTTTGGGTCGAATTAGTTCAATATGTATTTGTTAACGCTGTGTAAGTTTCACTAGCAGATGTGCAATTGTTGCGAAGATGGAATCGGAAGAACAGCGCGCAAAGAAATTTTGGGAACGTTCCTCGAAAATCCGGAAATTGAGAATGGTACATTCTACGGTGTCTCCCGTTTTAAATCGGTACCACGAACATTTGACCATCGATCGGAAAGAAAAATGTGGCAAAAATGGATTTCCGTATAGTGTTAAGGATCACAAATGGGTAGTTCAAGCTATTAAGAGGAATCCTAACAGTTCAGTTCGAGATGGCGAAGAAACTGAATCTATCCAGAACTTTCGTGCAAGTGCCGAAAAAAACTTGAAGGACTACACACGTACAAAGTCCAAAAGGCGCCTAATTGCGATGAACGGCAGAATACGGTAGGTATAACACGTGCACGGAAGCTCTACACCCAGATGTTCCGGGCTCCAGTTTTTCACTGCTCATCATGAACTCGATATCCCTGAGGACGTTAGAAAGCAGAAAATGTCAAAGTTTGCAAAAAAAATTATGATTCGTGACAACTGGATCTGTCAATGGGCAGGTGTACCCACCAAAAGTGCCTACTTCCTATTCTGAGGTCACACGATGGTCCTACGATTTTCTAGCCGGATTTAGCCTCGTGCCATAACTGTTTTGGAAGTCAATTTCGTGCCGAAGCATCTCAACCCCTCGAAAGCACCGGAAAAGCGGCCAATTGAAAAGTACTGGGCCACCATTAAGCAAGCACATTGGAAGCATCCTAAGGAAGTGACATTGGAGGAAGTTATGAAGAAAAAATGGATTGCCACGCAAAAAAAAAAAAATGTTGGTCCAAATGTCGTCCAGGTCCAGGTCGTGATGAGTAGTGTAAAGAAGAAGGTTCGTGCATTTGGATATGGAATTTATATTGAGTGAAATAAACATGGTGAAATATTCATAACATGTTTGAAGATAATTCGTTGAACGGGCGAGTTTTGCCGAATATTTGTGTGTATCGCAATTTGAATCCGTACAGGGTGCGGCAGAAAATAATGCGAAAATTTATTCTATTTCTTTCAAATCCCATTTTAAGCAATAATATCAACATTTTCGAATGCAGTTATCTTTATAAAGTCCTTTTAAACAAATGTATTCAATGTGTCCTTCATTTTTATTAATAAAATCCTCGAACTAACGCCAAAATCCAGAGCATGCCTTTCGGACGTAGTCCTCCGACATTGACTGCCATGTGCGTGTTCTGGTTGACTTCAGGGTTTTCACACTAGGGTGTGATGTTTTGCTGGCTCGTGCTTCAACATATGCCCATATTGAATAATCCAACGGATTAAGATCTGGACTGCCACAAATCCTTTGGCCAAAACTTCATGTTATCGTTCAACCGTTGTTGGGTTCGATTGAACGTGTAACACGGCGCTCCATCCTGCTGTAGGACAACGTTTTGGTCCTCGGAGAAGTTGGCCTTCACCCAGGGAAGCACTTGGTCATTTAAAATACCGATATACACTTCGGTATTGATTTTAACTCCAGCATCAATGAAAACAGTTCAAACCATTGGACGCCACCAAGCCAAACATCATGACACCAGCCGGATGTTTGGTTTAAAATCTGAATTTCACTTTTTCCGGAACGTTCTTCACGTTTCTCTACGGTGAAATGAACTCGTCCGTGCGGCTGTTGGCCAAAGCATCAATGCTGAAAAGCTTTTCGTCGGAAAACAGGATTATCATTTTTTTTTTCTTGTTCAACAAGGAAAGCAATCTCTTCGAACGAGTCACTTGTAGTTCCTTGACCCGGTCCGTAATCAAGTGGCGTTTCACTCTGGCTCTGGAAGATGCATGCAGGTCTTCTTTGATGATTCTCCACATGGATTTTTCCGAAATATTGCGCTTTCCGGCTTCCGCTGCTTAGGACCATCCTGCAGGGACTTTTTATGCGGTAAACTGTTGTCAAATGACACCCTACCACCTTGGCAATCTCTTTCGGCTTCTTCTGAGCGAGCAACAAACTGGTGATCACTTCTTCCGCGAACATTTTGACGAATTTGCAATAAATCAAATAGAATGTTTGGATGCAGCACTTGAAAGTAAACATAAACAAATACACTTTCGACAGAAATTAGTCACTAGCTACACGAATTAATCCAATACTCAAGTTTGAATATTTTCGCATTATTTTCTGCCGCACCCTGTAAATGAGAGCCTTGGGCGACTCCAGAGGTGACTTGACTAGAGTTTGCTTTCTTCCCTTTGAATCTAACTATTTGTTGACAGTTAGTGAGATAGGATTCGAGCCATTTGAGAATTCCTGACTCATTTCCCATTTTGTTTTTAATTTGAATAGAAGCATGGGTATGTCAATGCGATCAAAACCTTGCTGAAGTCTGTAAAAAGGGCTTCTACATGGTTACCATTGTTCATTGCTATCTGTAACCGTTGTGACATAAATTTGAATTGTTTTTTTTAATGCGCCATGTGAATCGAAGATTCAAATCGGTTACCAAACTTTAGCGGATAGAACACCACTGGGCTGCACTCAACGACAGCTAAACATGGCGTGAAGAAAGTCCTAGCATGCTGACATCACGGAACATGGGTGATTGGCTGAAGACTCGAAGGACTCGCAGGGGGCGGCCATCGGGGAGTTTTAATCAGGCGAGCGTGTAGATCAGACGTGCTACAAAGTATTGCCAGTGGCTAAGTTAGTGCCGGGAAAAAAGTGAGCCTTCTGATTGGCGAGGTGAGACCCGCAATTGCACGCTACGGTTTGGGCAACTGTAAGGTGCCCATTTCTAATTGTTAAGGACCACTATTATTCCTCTGGCTTCGGGCCATAATTATGAAGGAGGACAACGCTCTCAGGCACCAGCCCTAATCATCAAGGAGGAATACCCTTCTCGGTTTGACAAAGGGCAGCCTTGCCGTCGTCAGCCGACTTCGCTTGAAAGCGCGCAACCAGCGACCTCGAAAAAACCCATCGACAATCGCCATTCTGCTGTCCGTCTTCCGCCAGATCGCCATCGTTCACCACGGTGAGTCAGCCATCGCTGGATTCGCATCGACGCCGCGAGCGCTCGCCGGAGTCCAGTAATTGCATCAAGGTACGTGGCGGTAATCCAGTGTACACTACAAACAAATACAACAATTGAAACAGGAAAATCCGTTGAGTGTGAATTCATTTGAATCTTTTATTCCTCGAAGCCCCTCCGGTTGCCCAGTAGTGCGCCGACCCTGTGACTAGCTCCGAGTCTCACGCTGCTGAGTAAATCATTAGTAACAATTGGCTCCCAGCCAAAATCGCGAAAGGCAAACAGAGGATCGGGTAGAATAAAAAAATATTTGAATTTTTTTAACTCAAGCGGGAGTAGCGTACACGTTCAATTCCATACTGATCGTATAAGTTCCGTACATTGGACCTCCGCCGGCGTAGAACCGTAGACTGATTTGGAAAACGTGGAAGTTAGTGGCCAGTTGAATCGGTTTCGAAAGTGCTAAAAAAAGGAAGAATTACAGTTCAAAGCACAGTTACAGCCGTTCAAGTTGAATGAGATCGCAGTCTGATTAACAATTGGATCTTTAGGCGACTGAAAGTGAAATAAAAGGTCCTAAATGAGCATTAACACCTAAACATTCTACACACAATTTAACACCATTTATTGAATTTGTATTTCCTTATCTTGAAATTTTGATTTTAGTTGTATATAGTTTTCTAGGTTAGGTTTATTAAATTTTTCTTTTTGTATTTGTCTGATTTTTATTGAATTGCTTATTATTGAATTTTATCTTACTGAAAATATAAATAAATCAACTCCGAATACCTAATGGTCTACCAATCTTTAAATGTCAAACATTTGTTAGACGATGACGTTGAACACGAACTCGCCATTCGTCGCGAAAAGTTTTTCAGTGGTGATTCGAGGGACGTGAAGAGGCGTAAATTAAGGAGAGTGATGAAGCTGCAAAGAGAAAAATGATTTTACCTTGTTTCCGTTGAAGGATGAGCAGGTAGAGATAGAATTTCAAGAAATAGATGAAAAGTTTGCAAAAATTCGAGAGGCTTTAGAAAACAAATTGGTAAAGAGGGTTGACTTGCCATCCTTGAAAACGCGGTTAGTTCATTTGCTATTCCGATTAAATACGTTAAAGGAAAGAAGTTCAATACGGAAGGATTTGAGAACGTGGTTATCCAAATATTAAACAACTACTTGTCGTTACTCACGACTGATCAAGAAGCTGTATCAGAAACGGAAGGGCAATTACGTAACGATTTAGGCAGGATAAATGAAGACACTGAAGAGGAAGAGATAACAGAATCGACTTCGGATGAAGAGGTTACCGTTACTCGAAAGCAAGGAAAGAAAGAATGAACGACGAGCACCCCAATGAAGATAAAAAAGGCAAATTAGAAGGTCAGATAAGATATTGAAGATGATTATGAATAAACAAGACAAATATCTAGAACAAAAGTTGAGTAGTTTGAACCTTAGTAGAGAAGCAGATTCGAGTCAGAGTCATATGAAAGGAACCGCCAGACTCTCCGGAATAGAGGAATTGGAGGCACATCTAGTGCTATAACAGCGTAAAAATATAAGAAAGATACAAAGCATTGCGGATAAGCAAAACCCAAGTCAGACCCGAAAATTTAAAGCATCTGGTAAAGCTGTAAGTAAAAGCGATAAAACGCATAAATCAAAGAGTAGCGAGGACAGTAGTGAGGAGAAAACGGATAGTTCCGAAAGTTCTAGCGACGACTATGAGATATCAGCAAGTAGTTAACGAATTCCAGTAATGTTGTGCCAGTTGATCGTCCTTTGAAGAATCTATGTTGCTTGTTAGTCATTCTGTTTTTGATTTTAGTAAACAGTTTTGCATTATAATGATTGCTTCAAAAGGTTTAGAAATGCAAGAAATAACGGCAATTACCCCTTTTAAAAATATTTACTAGGTCGGAATTTTTCCATAGTTTGGGAAAAATCCCAGATTCGAATGACATATTAAAAAGCCAAAATAAAGGTGCTGTAAGTTCCGATGCTAAGTTTTTCATAAATACGGGTGGTAATCCATCAGGGCCAGAACCTTTGGAAACGTCTAATTTATTCAAACCTTCCAAGATGTCTTGAAATTCGACTTGACTAACTCCAATGTCCCTTGAAAATTCCGGGAAGAAATCGAAATATTCATAATCACGATCTTCTTTTGCAAATGTGATATAGATTTCTTGGAAGAACGTTGCAAATAGATTGCCAATTTCTTCTGCGTTCTCACCAACATTTGAGTTAAGATGCTTTCTAGTTGGAAATTTTCAGATTTGTAATTTACTTTAAACAGAATTGAAGATTTATTTTTGGAGCAACACTTAATTTCAAGTTCAGTTTTTTGAATTGTGCTCATCAAATGCATTTTTTATTATTAGAATCAGTTCATCGCCAATACTCAAGAAGTTTGCCAGTTTATTGCTGTTGCTATCTTTTTTGTACATCTTGTGTGCTTTTTGCTTCCGATTTCTCATTTTTTTAATTGGTTCATTATCCCAAACTGGCTGGTTTGAATTAACTTGTCGTTTTAATTTTTTGACTGGTACTTGGTCAATTATTTCAAACAATAATTTATAAAAGTCCTCAACAGAAGTCTTAATATTTACTTCGTTCTTAAAAATGGTTTGCCAATCAATGCTTTTAAGTTTGTGTCTTATGATATCATAATTTGCTAAATGATATTAGAAGACTTCTTCATATTCGTGGTATTCATAAGAAAACTAAATTGCAGTGTGAAAAGCTTCATTTTTCCATAATAGATTTTTTTTTCCATAATGAAAAAATTGATTTAGCTACACAGATTCGTATGAACCCAACGTATTTAGCAGAATCATCTTTACGGTTAGTTCATCGTAGTAGGTCTGGCCGCTTTGACGCTTGTATCATGTCTTTGATATGCTGCAAGCATCAATATTGACAAAAAATTACAACTTTGGAACTAGGAAACACGTCTTTCCACGAACATTTAACAAAACCTCAAGAATTTATGACTCAACAATTAATTGAATTGTAAATAATCAAAAAAAAGTTGAGAACACAAAAACTCATTTCTCAATCTGTTCGCGAAAAAAAAGCGAAGTGTAAGATATGCTTAATAAACCTCTAATACCTTCAGGGGACAACTTCAAGTGAGAGACTTCTGAAACAAATCAACTGTATCGGACATTTACCTTCCGGATTCGTTTATTGTATTTAACTTATTATCAATTACCAAGTAACCACCTCAGCATTGCAAATCATCATTGTTGTCCATATAAGGCAAAAGGCTATCGTTACAGGTGGGTCAATAAGTACACCTCCATATATGTAAAGCTAAGATAAAAACGTCAATAGGTATTTTGCAGCGATAACCGGTAAATGAGCCTGATAACACGGCGTTTTGGAATTTAACACAGTGGAAGCTTTTCGACTTATACAGTATATGATTAACTGCAAGAGACCTCACAATAATTATCATTTACAGATGGTTCGAGGAGGCCATTATAAAGATCTACCTACTGACGAAATAAATTATACTCACCATGATACAGCAACATTTCGAATACGACAAAATCATTTTTTATGCGATATCATTTTTACCAGATTTGGGCCCAGCCAGATTTCGATCTGGTGGGAAAAATGCTCTCTACCGTCAACCTATTTCAAATTACAGGTCAACGTTCGCCTGTTCACATGCAGCTCAAAAGAGTCAAATCGTCCGTCAACGCTAAATGATTACCTTTTTGGTAAAAATCCATTGGATTGGTATCGCTTACCTCTAGCTAGATGAGATAATAAGAGCTCCAAATGGAAATGTGTGAAACAAACACGCAGAAAATGTTTACCTACTAATAATCAAGCATGTGGTTGGTTGGTTGGTCAGTTTCGTTCGTTGGCTTGTAGCGTTCAATTTATTTTCGAGTTGCACAGTGTCAACTCAGTTGGTGGCAGATCAAGTTTAGAGCAGGATGTCTGAAGTTCAAGGCAGTGACATCCCTTCGTGGATGACCAATGAGTATTTTGTAAACGCCGTTGCCCAGAAGTTGGAACTGAAGGAAAGCGATTTCGAAATCAGTGCACTACACGTGAAGCTTGCCACCGAATCCGGGGATAACTTCGCCTCAGAAGCTCTATCCGGGTTACGATAGACGTCACCACTGCATATGGATCTTCCCGAAAGGTGCAACGCTGATCGTGAAAGCCCTACCAACTGCCAGCTTATCGGAGGAAATGATTCAAGTGATGAATGTGTTCCCGAAGGAAACTGAAATGTACACAAAACTATTACCGCAATTTGAAGATTTGTATCAGAGAGAGGGTAGACGTTTGTTTTGGTCCAAAATGCTTGAAAAGCAGTACTAAGCCAACACATGTATTGGTGTTGGAAGATCTCAGTGAGAAAGAGTTCAGAATGACCAATCGAAGAGAGGGACTAGATCGAGCTCACGTTGATGTGTTTTTGAAAAAGTTGGCCCAGTTACACGCAGCTTCCGCAGTTTATTACGAGAAGCATGGAGCTTATAGCGACCAATTAAACGAGGGCATGTACGCGGAACGATCAGTGGTGATGTTTGAAGGGTATGCCAAAGCTCATATGGAGTCCGTGTCGAAAATAATGCGCAAAACTTGGCCGGATGGCGACTTTTATACTGACGTCATGGTATGCGCTGGAATACATGGGAATGGTTATAGGTACAATGGTATAATTTTTCTTATCTATTTAGAATGATTTCGGCATGGCCATGTTCTACGAGTTAATCCGGATCACGAAGGCCGACCCTAATGGCTTCAACGTGCTGAATCACGGTGATGCTTGGTGCAACAATTTTATGTTCAAGTATGGTGCGGATAACGATATCGAAGCGATAAAGTTGGTGAGTACAACGAGTTTAAAAATTAAAGATTTTGTTCAGGTTCCTTAAACACGCTAATGGTATGACCATCATCGGGTCGCATTTTTTTCGATATAAGAAAAGAAGTATTTTATATCAATCTACACGCTCGTTAAATTCCACTCAGAGACTGATAGGTAGGAATCCAGGTAACGCAAAAGTGAGGTTAAACGTCGTAGATGGCGCTCGTTAGAATTAATTTTCGAGCTGTCTAAGCAAAGTAATCGGTGATACGAAAATCGACGATAATGAAGATACCGCCTAATTCCATATAGGTTGAAAAATAGCTAGAAAGTTATTATCAATTTCAGTTTAAGAAACTACGATGTTTAACCTCACTTTAGTTTTAATTGGGTTCCTTAATATTACTGTATTGCTATCTCTTTTTCTCACACGGAATTGTTACTCAAATTTCCTCAAAAATAAAAGATGGCAACCAAAACATTTAGTTGAACCACTTTTTACGAAATTGTTTGAGTTGTATTTTCGAGGTAAATTTGTCAAATATATTGAAATACCTGATCATTGTTTTGGCTTAACATGCTATTAAACAGCTTTCAAGTTCAATAGCATCTGTGATGAACTGAATAAAGTAAGAGAAAAATTAAACTGTTTCGATTTTGTTCGGAGGCGCAGGGTTTAAAATTGATTATGGCAAGTTAAATTGTGGTTCTCCCTGAGCGGGAGAAGCAGGCTCAAAATATGTAAATGTCAAAGTGGAGCCAGATTCGAGCTATCACAAATGGTCAAGTGAAGCCAAGAGAATATAATGTCAGTCATAGAAAAGTATTGGTATTGTATATAATATATTGACGATTGCAGATCCACAGAGATTGCAGCTCTGTGGAGTATAAAGTATATGTTTTCATAAACCTGACCAATTTATTATAATACTTAGAGACATTTCTTGTACCCAAGTTATAACCTACGAGAAGAAAATCTGCAAATGTTACTGAGGGTTTGTAAAATTTACCGATAACTTGACATCTTGTAAAAATAAACTTGATCATTTTGATCATAAAATAAATTATAAACTATACATTTTTAATATAAATAAACGTAAAGATTTGTATTATGGAAACTACATGCAAAGAAAGCTATCGTCAAAACAAATATATAAAGTTCATTTCCAATGTAAACTTTTTTATGTTCTGGCCACAAATATATGTTAAATTGATTTCAAAAGTATTCTATGTTAAAATTAGCATAACGTAAATTTTTGTTTGAAATTATTCGTATTAAGAATAAATGGGAATATTTTTGGAGTTGACAACTCTGTACAGGGTGCGGCAGAATATAATGCGAAAATTTGTTTTATTTCTTTCAAATCCCATTTTCAACTAATTCAAGCAATAATATCAACATTTGGCCTTTAGCCAGGGAAGCCCTTGGTCCTTAAAAATGCCGAAATACACTTCGGTATTGATTTTAACTCCAGCATCAATGAAAACAGGCGGCATTTTCAAACCGTTGGACGCCACCAAGCCAAACATCATGACACCAGCCGGATGTTTGATTTGAAATTTGAATTTCACTTTTTCCGGTACGTTCTCCATTTTCTGCGGTGAAATGAACCGGTCCGTGCGGCTGTTGGCCACAGCATCGATGCTGAAAAGTTTTTCGTCGGAGAACAGGATTATCATTTTTACCTTCTTCAACAAGAAAAGCAATCTTTTGGAGCGAGTCACTCGTAGTTCCTTGACCCGGTCCGTAATCAAGTGGCGTTTCACTCTGGCTCTGGAAGATGCATGCAGATCTTCTTTGATGATTCTCCGCATGGATTTCTCCGAAATATTGGCTTGCAAGTTTTATTATGGAACGCACCGGGTTGCGAGCAATTATTGCACGGACCGATTTGATCACTTTCGGCGTGCGTGCAAAGCGCAGACGTCCGTTTCCCGTCTTTCGCTGCTTCGGACCATGTCGCAGGGAATTATTTATATATATTTTTTTTAATTTTTTGGCAACAGTTTACGCCCAATGGCACCCTACCACCTTGGTAATATCTTTCGGCTTCTTCTGGACGAGCAACAAACTGGTGATCACTTCTTTCGCGAACATTTTGAATTTTTGGATGCAGCAAAGTAAACATAAACAAATACACTTTCGACAGAAATTAGTCACTAGCACACGAATTAACCCAATTCTCAAGTTTGAACATTTTCGCATTATTTTCTGCCGCACCCTGTAGATGAAAATAAATATGTTTATTTCAAGCATGCTCAACATTTTTGATAATAAATCAGTCAAGTATTAATATTTTTGTTTATCAAAAGATTTTGTTCAGTTTAATAACTTGTACGAAAAGTTATTAAACACACACTAATGCATTATGTAATAAAACGAGTGCGAGCAAGACAGAGTCATACGTGTGCCACTTTTTCAACTGCGCCTTACGCAAGAAATGACAATATTTCCAACATTTCTAGACAAAATCGTCAAAAGATCGAAAGTAACATTTGTAAACAATTAGGAAGGTAATAACTCCTTGTATCTATTTCTGGTCCTTTTTGGTTCGTGGAAACAAGCAGATCCCAGAAAAATACGGCAGAAGTCATTGTTCACAAATGTTACTTTCGATTTTTGGCTATTTTGTCTAGATTTTATATATTTTGAGCATATGATATATTATTTGAGCAGCTGGATGAATCTTTTCTATCTTCTAGATCAAGTGTTGCTCTGAATTCTTAAATCCGGTTGAGTTTCTTCCTCTCTCATTGGTTCCGATTTTGCTTCGAGCTTTTCATCAAAAAAAGCTGATTCGTAACAGCTTTTTGTTGCGCATCAGTATTATCTTCATCTACTTCGTCTTCAGATGGCATTCATTCAGGCCCCATTGCAACAATGTTTATGTTGTTGTGATCTTGAAGCGCCGGTGAAAAGTAGAGAGGACGGGATTTATTGAAATCCAACATTCTATGGCTTTCTAGCGGCTTGGCTTTGGAAGGCAACAACATGCGTCAATGGATCGATATTAAAAAAAGTCTCTTCAAAATAAATCTTTTTCTTTTCGTTCTTAGCGTTTTCAAGGTTTTTGCTTTCGTAATTAGCTTATTGCTTGCTCTCAACTTAGTGTTCTAATTGCACTTCCAAATTGAGAACTTTCGATGCCAGGTACAATTTTTGCATTAGTATGATTGTGTCGCAAGTACAATCATACGCTATACCCAGGGAGTCGAGAAATTTTCGTTAACGAAAAATTCCTAGACCAGACCGGGAATCGAACCCAGCCACTTCCAGCATGGTGTTGCTTTGTAGCTGCGCCTTTACTGACTGAGCTAAGGGAGGGTCCTACATCCACCAGGTGCGTTACGTCATTTCGCAAAATAATATCTCGAGTTTTATTTCAAAAGCACGTAAATCGCAAAATGTAAACGGGTTGTTCATGGCATGTTGTTTTAAAACCATGTATTTAGGTCCATATTCGATGAACTTTTTGATGGATTATTCTTGAAAGTATTAACTAACTTTTTACAAAACGGTGTAACGTCACTTTTGCACTTTTTGAGAAAAAGGTAGATACGTCACTTGCGTGGAAAGGTAACTTGCGAAACATTGTTACATATTTAATTTTCCCTAAACGACGCGTTAGTAAAAGGCTTTATACCACAAAGTTTAAAAAATTAAATTTTTTTTTAGTAAAAATTGATTATTTTTAGAAAAACATGTTAACAACGTGTTGCTGCTGAAAAAAAATTATAGGTCGTTTTAAAAAATTAGACGTATCTATGTAAAATATATCAACTTGACGTAACATTTTGACGTAACAACATTGACATTAGCAGAATGTCGTATCATTTTAACGAAAGTAACATGCCATCTATCATATTTATTTATCAAAATGACGTATAAGCTTTTTCTATGGCAGACCGTTGTAAAAAACATTTTTCTAAATGAAACTCGAATTTCCTTTCCTAGTGTGATTTTTAGGCACAGTGTTGTTATATACATTACCACAGAGCCCTTCTGTGTGCTATTGAATTGGGATAAACATGAAACGAGCGGAAGAAACAAATTAAACCAAAAAAATCAATGCTTATTATCTCATTTTCGTCCAAATGTTACTTACGTCCATTTGAAATGCGACAAAAAGTTCGTTATGAAGTTTATGACTTGAGCCAATTTAGTTGAATAATATAGGAAGAAAATTCGCTGCAATTCATATTATTTTGTAGATAGTTCATATTACGGAGTATCCAAACTATCACTCCGTGAATGAACATCATTTGTGTTTACATGGTTACATAGGACCTATTGAAAATTTGCTCTTTATTCCTTTATGGAGCAAAGTATCAATTTCGAGATTTGCAATTTTTTTTGTTTGTTAGTTATTGCGAGAGAATTGATAACGAGTTCAGCTCTCTGGACTACTGCCAGTTGTTTGTTTTGTGTTTGGAGTAGTTTCGTGGTTGTTGAATCTTGTTCATTCATATATTTACTCATTTCGATACAGAAGCAGATTTCAACCAAATGTTTGTCCACGTTCAATTTCGGTCACTTAGATAATGTCAGCAAAAAGATCTAGTTTATTAGAGTTATATACCTATATACAGTAAAAACAGTTGATTGAGATGTTAAACTTTATTTCTGCAAAATTCTCGAATTTTCTATGGCTCACCCGCCATCAGATTCCGTACAGTCTTCTCAGATACGCTAGTGGTGGCGATTCTCCATCTGCTCTTAAAATCGTTGATCCCATTTGTTTTCTTCTTAGTTTTAAAGAATAACACATAGTCATTTCAAACATTCAAACATATTTGTGGCCTTGTAGAAGAACACCAACAATTACCGGAACTCAAGAATGTATGAGCTAGTACTTGTTAGATTTTAAATTGTTGTGTTCTGATCCTGATTCCACATATTTTCGATCTTTACCACGAAATGTAGAAAGCTTTGGAGAAACTTATGGAGGTGGCTTTATCATAAAGTTGATTTTTTTTATTCAGCCATACTCATTCATTGAATACTTTTTAAATAATAGTGAAATGACACGTAAAATGTAACAAGCCTATCTTGTATCATAATCTATTTGGATTCGAATCGAGCTGCCTAATTGACTGTCTTCTACGTGGAATGAAAACAATGTTGATTGTATCGCTTGTCAATTTGCAATGATTACAGGTTATCTGAATATAAAGGTAAATGACTGCCTGGCTTCTATTTCTTCATATCTTAATAAACGTTTCTTTAAATTCCTACAATCGACCAATTATACCCGTTTGCACTTTTGACCTCCATAGATTAAATTTTTCGACGTAGATTATTTTTTTCTAAATGCCACCGCTCAGGTTTTGAAGCAGTTCTCGATTCCTGCTGCCGACAGAGACTTAGTCTTCGACGTATTCACCGTTTTAACCTGCTGTACTGTTTGTTCTTTCGACATTGCCCATGTTTTTAGCGAAGCAAATGATTTGACTGGATTTATTGAAAATTTTGCCCCGAATGTGAAAGCCTACACGTTTCATAAAGCCAGTCCATGTTAAATTTCGGGTTCTTTTAGTATAGATTTTGAATTATTTCACGGATCGCTGAAACGGTTCACTTATATGACAACTCAAACCCTCCACTTTAATTTGTGGTACAACAATTTTACATTCTTGTTACATTCAGTAAAATGGCGTCGAATCAAGTGTAAGTGCGCAAACGCATTCTGTACGAACGGTAGCATAATCTCAAATTTATAGGTACGCGATCTTGCCAATAAACTAAAACTACCAAAAAGTACTGTTTTGTGTTTGGTAAATCATTTGACCAGCGCTTGGA